>PVHP010000535.1:0-22276 GCA_004024765.1 Zapus hudsonius
TGCATTGTGAATGTTCTGTGCCATTATGGGTTTATTTTTGGTATTATGGCTCAGTTGAAAGCTGCGGGGACTTAAGAGTTGAGCTGAACATATTGTGTTTATATCTTGTATGATTATTAGTTTGTGGGGGCCAGGGGTGGACTGTCATGGTTTGATCCAGGTGTCCCCCACAAACAAATGAATGTGTTCTGATAGATCGGTCCTCAGCTGATGGCAGTTTGGGTTTTACAACCTCGATGAAGCCGTGTTGTTGGGGGTGGGCTTATGGGGGTTATAAGCCAGCTTCCCCTTGGCAGTATTTGGCACACCTTCCTGCCACTGTTTGCAGTGCTGTGGCAGAGGTGATATCCACCCCTCTGCTCATGCCATTGTCTTCCCTGCCAGGATGGAGTCTCCCCCCGAGTCTGTAAGCCAAATAAACCCATTCCTCCACAAGCCGCTTTGTTTGGGTTCTTTCTGCGCAGCAACCAGAAAGCTGACCACAACAATAGGCTTTTGACTAGGTTTTCAGTACCAGGCATGTATTCCCTCCCATGGAGTGGGCCTCCAGTCCAATTAGAAAGCAGTTGGTTTCCCCTACAATAGATGTGCCACTATTGCTTCAGTTGGTACATTTGTCCTGGCTGGCCAATCCTAAGGCTTGCAAGGTCCACTGCTATTCACCACCATTGATGACTTCTCTCCACCATAAGGCTGAATGCAGCCGTAACTTTTTCCAGCTTTCTGTCAGGGAGGAGATTTCTAGCTCAGCTTCAGCTTGATTTCTTAGTGAACCTGCAGCTCAAACCCAAGCCCAAACCCAAGCTCAAGCCTGTGTGGTCTTGTCATCTCATTCTGGTGGGAAACCAAGAGCCTTGGCAATGGCTTATACTTTGGGATCCTCAGGAACCTCCCTGACCAACAACTTGCTAGAAGGTATCCCATTTCTGGCACTAAAATTTTTCTAGTAACAATCTTTGGCTTCTTGGTGTGCCATTATCCAAAGAAATAGGTTTCCATATGGCTTATTCTAAACCTCCTAAATTTTAATTAACCCTTTTCCTGCCCTTATATTACTCCCTGCCCTTGACTCAATTTAGGCCATTGCACCCCTACTAATCTGATCATTTGCTTACATATATACAATACCCTCCCCTTAAGTCTCCCTTCTCCTTCCCTTATAACCTCTGTCTAGCTTACTGACCTCTACTACTGACTTTTACTTCAACTCACATACAAATATAACCATTTATAGCTAGGATCCACATGGGTTCTCTTTTTAATACAATTTTCTGAGCATCATCCAATATGCTTATTTATATATTATTTACATGCAGTATTATTCTAATATTAATATTCATTATAAAACTTACACAAAATAGAAAAACATATAAAGTAAAATACATATATAATTAAAATTAAAAATTTCCCCTTAAACCACCAAGACATAGTTTTTGATATTAAGAAGGATGTGTACCACCCATTTCAGACCCGTGGAGTCAGTCCCCTCAGCATTGTAGAGTAGGGAAGTGGTGGGTTGCCTCTAGTTTGGGGAGGGCTCCCTTTCCTTTCCTGAAAACTATTCTTTCTGGATCTATGCCTGAAATAGGCATATTTGTGAAACTTTTTTTTAACATCTGTGGTGCATCACCTTGGAAGATCATTATAATTCCAAGAAAGAAAGTTTACCTGTATTATGTGTGTGTGTCCGTGTGCGTGAACATGCACTTATGTACACATTCATTTGGAGGCCAGAGGACTACTGTAGGTATCCTTCCTCAGGAACCTGTCCATCTTTTTTTTTTTTGAGACAGTGTCTCTCATTGACCTGTAGCTTACCAATTAGACTAGACTGGCTGGTGAGTGAGCCCAAGGATCCACTTCTCTGTCTCCTTAGCACTGGGATTACAAGTGCTTGCTACCATGCTTGCTTTTGTGTGTGTGTGTGTGTGTGTGTGTGTGTGTGTGTGTGTGTGTGTGTGTGTCTGTCTGTCTGTCTGTCTGTCCTGGGTATTAAACTTATGTCCTTATGCTTGCAAGTTAAGCATTTTACTGACTGAAATATCTCTCCAACTCCAAGATTTAACTTTTTTTGGCAAAAACTTTGGTTGTAATTGAAAAAACACCCTTCCCCCTAGAAGTCTTTGGCCAAGATCAAGAGACAGGGCTTCTCTGCTGGGGTCCCAACCAAGCTAGACCCAGAGGGAAGTATTGACATGGTCTGGCTGGCCACGAAGGAGCACATGACCTCCTCTCCATAAGATTATTTAGTGAGAGTGTTCGGTTGCTCCAACAGCTCAGAGCAAAGCATCAGGGACTCTGCATTTGGAGCGGATGTCACTGCTAATGCACTGCTCCAGTGTCACCCTGCCTTTCCATTCCAATTTCCTTTGTGGTTATGTGAGACCAGTTCTGACAGCCTGTTAAACATGGAAGGCTACTGCTGCCAGATTTTAATTTGGAGAGCACAGAACATGATTTTGACTAATTGGTTCAGTAGGAACTTGAGCAGGATCTAAACAACTCTGGCTGTCTAGGGTGAGAAAACCAGGAGGGAGAGAGAGACGTCATCAGCCTTCCCCCAGGCAACCCGAAGGGTGATAGATTGCCCGGCTGACTTAACCAATGCAGGGTCTCAGGTGAGGCCTCATGACTGTGTGTGGATCTGATTCTGTTATGCTTTGTCTTGTCCATGAGATTATAATATAACAGAAAAGAAGAAAGCATAAAGGCCCACCCTTTCTTTTGCTTTAAGCTGAAGCAGAGAAATGGAGTGAGTGCACAGAAGTTGGAACTCTGTCTTAAGTGTCACAAGTGTGTGACACTAACAATTAAAATCTCTCTGGTGTCCAGAAGTGTCAAGCACAGCCAGGGCAATGAACCGGTAAGTCATAGGCCCATCCCCCTCCCGAGCAGCGAAGGCGAAGCAGTCATTGAGCACTGTAATAAATGCCATGTTTTAGAGAAAAGCTTACAATGGTTGGATTTAAGGGTCATATTTCTGTAATAAAAGTTTACATATGTGAATAAGAGGAGAAAGAGTTGACTGTCCGCTTTTTGCTTGTTTTTGCCTCTTCCTTGTCATGGTGGCAGGATTGGAAGGGCAGGGCTGGTGGGAAGCTGAAAGGCACCAAAGAATGTGGAGGAGCTGGGAAGAGGCACTGTGGAAGTAGCTGACTCTCCCCTTGGTAGATAAGGTGGCCCAGATAAGGAAGCTTCTTTTCTGATAATCCTCTTGGCCTTTCCCCTGCTAGTGTATGAAGAGTTAGGGTTTGTCTTTAAGCATTAAAGTTACAAGGCCAAATGTTTCCCCTTTTTAAAAAATAACATTTAAATTAGCATACTAAGGGATGGGTTTCATTATGAATTCTCATACATGTGTCATTTTTTTATTTGCCCCTCCTCCACTGACTTCCTCAAGTCTCCCTTCTCTTCTCTTGCTGGTGACGTCCTCCCTCCAGTGTCTCCTTTCTGCATTCACACCCTACACACATGTGCATGTATGCATGCATGCACACACAATTTAAAATCTAGATTCTGCATAAGAGAAAAAAGTATTTGTTTTTTTCTGAGTTGTGGCTTATTTCACTTAAATAACACTTTCCATTTGCATTCATTTTCTTATAAATGTCACAATTTCATTTTTCTTTATGGCGGAAGAAAATTCCATTATGTATATGTACTACATTTTCCTTATCCATTCATCTGTTGATGGAGATCTAGCCTGGTTCTATTTCATGGCTATTGTGAATAGCACATCCATAACATGGATATGCATGCATCTCTGTGGTGTGTTGACTTAGAGTCCTTTGGTTATGTGGTTATTCTGTGGAACTGATTTCCATAGTGGCTGCACTAGTTTACATTCTCATCTGTTCAGTATGTGTTCCTCTTCCTAACATCCATGACAACATTTGTTATGATTTTCTGGATAATAGCCATTCTTACTGGGGTGAGATGGACTCTAAAGAGGTTTTTAATTTGCGTTTTCCTGATGATTAAAGCTGGTGAACAGTTTTTCCAGTATTTATTGGTCACTTGTATTTCTTCTTTTGAGAACTATCTCAGTTTATTAGCCCATTTACTGACTAGCTGGCTTGTTTTCTTGGTGTTTAGTTTTGAAGTTCTTTATATATTCTAGGTATTTATCTCCTGTGTGGTGTGTATTTATCCCCTGTATGGTGTGCAGTTGGCAAAGCTTCCCCTCCTCATTTGTAGGCTGTCTGTTTATTTTGCTGATTGTTTCCTTTGCAAAACCAGACATCAACATGCCACTATTCTGTGGCAATGGAATTTACAGACAAGCCATGTCAAAGTAGAATTGTTTTGAGTCAGAATGTTTTTAAATGTGGACTCTGCTTTGTGGCCTTGGACAGATCAGTTAAGTTAACCAAGCTCCAATCTTACCTTACGAAGGACTTGCTACTTACCTCTTAGAGCTCTTACTTTTCTAAAGCCTGCCCTGTTATTGTGCGTTTGTAGCTCTTCCTCATATGATTGTGGACTTCTCTGTGATTTTGACTAAGAGCTGTCAGCAGTTAGACCAATTAGTGGAGTACATGTGCCCTGCTCTGTGCAGACCTGGCACAAGGACTGGTCTCTTCTGTGCACAGCATGCTGCTGGTGTGGTTTCAGGAACTGACCTGTTCTGGCCCTTCAGTTTGCATCTCACTTCAGTAAGACATATTGGTCTATTTGGCCCTCAGCTAGGAAGAAGGGTAGCTAAGTTTTATATGCACACAGTTACTATTGTCTTAAGGAGTCACTCCAGAAAAATCTTTTTTAGTTTTGACTTTGGTTTATTGGAAATAGAAAGGTCAGTCAATCAGTGGCAATGGAAAAAGCCTGGAAGCTGGATGTGGTGGTGCACACCTGTAGTTCCAGTACTTTCCTGGAAGCCTGAGGTGGGAGGATTGCCATGAGTTCTAGGTCAGCCTGTTTTAGGGTGAGACCCTGCCTTGAAAAAAAACAAAAAAATTGGAGAGACAAAAAAGTCCTTTTCTTAGTTATTTTTCTGGTTGTGTGTCAAAAGCAAGTCAAAAAAGGCAGGGTTTGTTTTGGCTCATCGTTGGAGGGGATGCAGTCCATCATAGCAAGGATGGTGTGGTGGTAGAAATATGAGGTAGCTAGTCACATTGTGTCCACAGTCAGGAAGCAGAGGGAGAAATGAATACTACTGCTCAGATGGCTTTCTCCTTTTTTGGCAATTCCAGGACCACAGCCCTACAAATGGTACTACCTACCTTCAAGGGGGAGGGCTTTCATCCCTCCCTCAGTTATATTGCTTTGGAAATAAGATCACAGACATGCCCAGAGTTGTCTTCTATTCCAAATCTAGTCAAGTTGATAATGACAATTAACCATCAGAGTCCTATCAGAGGGTAAGGAGAGAAAACTAAAAGAAAGAAAAAAGAAATTTCAACTCAGTTGGGATGAAATGTGACACAATGGAATGATCTCTTTCATCCCAGAAAGATGCTGGAATGCATTTCATGTGGACTTGGAAATGAAAACCAATATCCCACTGAGTACTCGGGCCCCAGACTCTACTGACTCTTCATGTACTAGTATCAAAATTGAGACATTTCCCAGATTTGGCTACCAAATCCTTCATGTGGTAGAGAGGAGCAGATGAAATGGGCCAATTAGCACACAGCAACATTGTCCAAGCTATGACCCTTAACCCTAGTGAGAATATAATCTTGGATCAAACACAGAAGCTCTGCAGATGTACACAAATCATTTAACACAGCCTTTGAAAAGACTGTGATGGATGGCAGCTTGCTAGTCTAAAGGCCTGATGAGAAATCCAGGCATGGCCCTGTTAGAAATATTTGCAGTTTTAAAGAAGAAGTTGAGTTGTGTAGCTATTCAATGTATCCCAGCAAGATCTTTCCCATAGGCTGAGTTAAAAACACTCCTGACTGTTGCTATACAAAGCAGTTTTCCAAACATATTTTGACAATCTGTTTAAAATCTGAGAGTAAAATTTGGTTTCAGTTGTCTCATTTAGACTTAAAGATTTTTTTTTGATTACTCCAAAATGTTTTGTCTCTAATGCATCATGTGGATTAAATTCAACAATTGCCTCTCATCCAATATGCACATGAATGTTGGATGCACTCTCACAGTGCAGTATATCCTCACAGACATTGAAGTAAGAGGGTAAATACATGAAGGAAGAAAAATGTTCTAGTGTTCTTACAGGGTTCACTATAAGAGAGATGGGATTCTCATGAAAACCAGATTCAATGTGTGTGGAGCGTGATCCTTGTAATGATGGTTATTGCATTTCCTGATGAAGATGCCATGGTAAGCCCAAACCTTTGGGAGGCTGTTTTATTATCCTGTAAGGTTTGGCCTTGACTTTTTGTTCTTCTCACACTGGCCATACAGAGCTTCAGGAGATAAGTTCATAAGGCCATGAGTCAGCAAGCATCACCAATAGTAGCTCCCCCTTTATTGTGGCTCAGGGTTCCTGGGTTCATCTAGATCACTGAGTGATGATCCTACCTGGGATAGGCTTCCCCCATTATACCCCCTCCCCCCCACCAAGCTGAAAAGAAAGTTAAAAATGCAAGTTAGTACTCTAACTCACTTCAACACAGCATCAGAGATCCCCCCCCCTTTCTGCCTACTGGATGAATATTGGACCCAATCTCTTGGCTTTAGCACCACATAGAGAGATTTATTCCCATGTCAGAGGCTAGGATCAGGGAAGAGGATACATATCTAGATGGAAATAAGTCTGCTGCTCTGAATTAAAGGTTTCTTTCAGCAAGTTTGTTGGGGTGTTCAGCAGCAGACTGGATCATTACTATGAGATCAATCAGAGTCCCCTGTGTGGGGCAAGGTGTTATCTGATCCAGTGAAAAGGAATGATATATATGGTGTGTGTGAAAATTGTGCTGCCCTTGCCCCTTGGAGACGGTGAGAGTGGATGGGGACTGGCCTAGAGCCATCTCCCTTCTCATGATGCTCCCAAAAGTGCTTCCTTGAAAGATTCACTCCCCTGATCTGGACCTGCCATTTTCCCATGACCCAGTAAGATGGCTAAAAAGGTTAGACTTCTGTATAAGTAAACAAAAGAGGGAAACCAGACTATCTTTGGCCTCAAAGGTGGGCAGGGCAGTGTACTTGGAAGTTATTTAAAATGATTCTATGCATCTGTTGCGCTTTCTAGTTGCTGCGCAGAAAAAACCCAAACAAAAGCAGCTTGTGGAGGAATGAGTTTATTAGGCTTAAGGACTCGAGGGGAGACTCCATCCTGGCAGGGAAGATGATGGCATGAGCAGAGGGGTGAACATCACCTCTGCCACAGCACTGGAAATAGTGGTAGGAAGGTGTGCCAAATACTGGCAAGGGGAAGCTGGCTTATAACCCCCAAAACCTGCCCCCAACAACACAGCTCTAGCAAAGTTGTAATTCCCAAACTGCCATCAGCTGAGGATCAATCATTGAGAACACATTCATTTGTTTGTGGGGGACACCTGGATCAGACCATGACAGCATCAAATGGTAAAAAACCAATTTCCTTCCTAGAAAGGAACACATTTTCGATTTTTGGATGTCTCCCTTAATAAGTCTGAGTCCTTTTAAGAGCTCAGAGTCCTGAGAATTCAGATTTTTGCCAAGTGCATGAGGTGAGTTTGAGTGGATCAATGACTCTGATTCTTCGAGGCTAGCAGTGGAGTTAAGAAGGAGGCACAGCTCTGGGGACAGGTGCCTAAAAGAAACCCTGGGCCTTACCCTTCTCTCTGGACCCAACTTTCTGCTTCTCTTATGCTGGGGAGTGAAGCTTGTGAGGTGCCATCCCAGAACTTGATCCTCTAACTGAATACATGACGTGGGGATCACATCACGAATGTCACTGTTCATACTGTTGAGACCTAAAGGATAGCTCTCACCAGAGTCAGCCTTTTAAGTTTGACTAGAAAATGAGCTCATTACTATCAGACGGGATAATGCTCGCCTAATGTGGGTGTGGCTTTTTGTTTTTTGCATTTTGCATATTTCTTCCATTCAGCCAGTGTCAGCTGGAGTTTACAGAATTGTGAAACCTTTGAGCTTGGAACAGTCATGTGATTTATAGTTTTTTCTCATTTTAAGCTTTCAAGTGACATAATCCATAATTGCTGAGCTGTTGACCTCAGTAAAATGTCAAGCCATAAGAAAGGCAGTCTCCTGGAATTCCTCGAAACTCTGAAGGACCAGTTGTGACCATCTCTGTGGTGCCTAGGCACTCCCTCTCTCACCTGTGTCTGTTCTTGCACATTTGTTACCAGACTGCCCACTGAATGGAGCAGGAAGGGAGCCCAACTGTTTCCTGGGGTTGGCTCTGTGCTGAGTGGGGACTGTTGAGCAAAGAGCAGTGCTCCTCCAGGGAGGCTCATAGGGGAGTCAAGCCCAGTCTGGATAGATGTTTCTTTTCCTTCGTTAGTATTAAGAACTGCTGCCAAATACGACCAGTGCAGGAAGGAGTATACACAGTCTGAAGCCCAGTGAGACCAGCTTTCAAATATATGGACTGGAGTCAGGCAGGCATCTTTTGCACGTCTTTAATTTTCTACATTTAAATGGAGACAGTTGCTCCCAGAGAGTCGGTCTAGCTCCATAGACACCATTGTGCAATCTTGCCCAACATTCAGCAGGACCTTTACATAATGAAATTCCTTTGAAAACGGTTGCCCAATGATTGACATTTATTCCAAAACACATCAGGATTGCAAGTGCTTAATCCCTTATTCTAGTGAAGTGCTTTTGTAAATTAAAAATGAATGTTTTGAAAGGATGCTGGCAATTTTTGAGAAATAAATAGTACAACAGGCTTTTGTCCACTTTTGTGCTTGATGATCTGGGAGTCTAGCAGTGGGGGGGGGGTCAGAGTTGAGTTGTAGAAAGCAAAGGAAGCAGAAAGCAGTATGCAGAATATAGGTAAACTGCCCTCTATGGAGTAGGAATGTGTTTGTTATTCCAAAGAGGAGATTATGTGGATCTGTTGCTGCCTTGCCTCCTAGTAAATTGACATACAGTCACTTCAAACACGACCAACATTTATTTAGAATTGTTCTGAAATGACACAGTGTGCCTCCTTCCCTGAGACAGAGGCTTCCATGTTCTCCTAAGGCCTTTGCCAATGTCTGCTGATTCGTTCTCTAGGTCTATACAAGAATTTGATTCCAGAAAGATGTTTCTTTTTGTTTTCAAAGGGAGTAGACTGGGAAAGCCTCTATATTGTATTTCCCATAATTAGAATGTCTGAGACCTTCTTGGATCCTCCAGTTTGTTAATACCCCGATGACAGTCATGATCAGAGAACTCTTATCACTGGGCCAGGATTTGGATGTTGTGTATTGGTGAGTATGTCAAAAAACCAACTTTATCCAGCTGACTGGGGATGGGGAAGGGGGGCAATGGGGAATTGGGGATAACAACTCATGGTTGGCCCACTAAACAATGTAACTCATTATGAACAATAAAGAAAAAAAAAGTCTTGATCAAGACTTGCTCATAGCCAGTTCAAATATAACATGGTGTGTAGTTATATGTATAGAAGCAACTACAATTTTCCCATTAAAAGTTTGAAAAATTATTTTGAACTTTTACATAAATGCAATATTTAATATCTATCATGAATGTTCTCTATTTTATTTTTATTATCATAATAAAACTTAAAGATTAAAAAAACCCAACTTTACAGATCACTGATAAGCTTATGATTGACTAAATCAAAGGGAGTTTTGAGTTGGCCTTGAGTAGTCCAAGCTTAGCCATTACATCCATGGAGGCCAGTTGGCTCCTTGCTTAGCTTTTGGGAATAAGTACTAAGTACCAGATTTGAGTGACTGGCAGAATCATGAATTTTCACTGTTGTGTGACCTTCATATCAACTGGAAAAAGAATTTAGGGCATACTAGGTTTGCTTTCACATTTAGGGTAGACACATATTATTTTATAACTAAGGTCTCAGCCTTCATAATCAAGATGAGGAAACTGAGGCTAAGAAAAGTGAAATGACTTGGACGAAGGTTGCAAGAGAATTAGTTATAGCCTCATGATCTGAACTCAGGTCTTCTGACTGGATGCTCTCTACTCTTAACACTAATTCTGAACCTTCAGTCACTAAAATACAAAGATGAGTCTTCATGGGTATAACAGTTGAAGTTAGTAGGAGATAAACAACCCTGTCTTATCTGGATAAGGTCTCCGCTCATTAGGAAGAAGAATAACGACAAGAAAGGGTAGGAGGATAGAAATGGCAGGAAGAAATAGTCATGTCATGACCAATGCCAGACATTCTCAAGGTTAGACAAAATCTGAGTTGAGTTTGAAAAATAAAAAATATTTTTGCTTTTTGCAGAGAGGTGGCCGTGTCCGTCCGGGACGCTGCCCACACACGACTGCAGATGGCCCTTTCTCCACTGACTTGCACCCAATAAAGGATGTTTGCACCTTAAAAAAATATTTTCATGTACAAGTAGGGTTTATGTGTATAAGGGAAACAAAGCAAAATTCTTGTATTATACATATAATAGACTCTGCAGGGGCAAAAAGAAGCCTGACCCTAATTCAGAAGGACAGGAAACACCAGGCCACTAAGGCTGTAAATATTAAACACTGTTTTTTTTCCAAAACTTTTTAGTGAAGAGAGGGAGGAAAAAATGGTAATAACTGATGAGGGATGTCTTATGCCCGATTTATTACCCTGGAAAGGAACTCAAATTCAATATAATTAGAGATGGAGTTATCAAAGTCTTGAATGGGGTTAATAATAAATAGAAATTTGTATGAAGTTATACCTTGGAATTTATTTTAAAGCCATGTTTCAAACAGGTTACCTACCTATGGGATTAATGGCTAGTTTTTATCAAATAGCAAGGACACCAATAATAGCAAATTTGTGTGTTCTTAGATGGCCACTGGATGCTGGTGTTTTCAAGGTTAACCCCTGAGAACCAGACTTCAGGAGGCCTTCAACTAGGACTTTTGTGATGACCTCCAGCCAATGATTACTTTTGAAGGAATAGAGAACTAAAATATTAAGATAATATGCTATAGGTAATATATTATAAGTATAGTATTAGCAAATATTTACAAAGACTATATTGCCATTAAGAGTATAAATTTCAAATAAATATCCTTATGTAATGCATACTTTCTCATTGGTAACAAACCTATTATGATAGTTATGTTGCAAGTTTTTTTTTTTTTTTTTTTTTTTTTTTAGGTAGGGTCTCCCTCTAGCCCAGGCTGACCTGGAATTCACTGTCTTAGTCTGGCCTTGAATTCAGGGTGACCGTCCTACCTCTGCCTCCAGAGTGCTGGGATTAAAGGTATACATCAATATGCCTGGGTCATAAATTTTTAACTACTATCAGTTTCTCTACTAATAATTTTTTATTAGACCAATCAAAAACAAATAAACAAACTCTCCAGCATTGGTGGAGAGGTTGGGGCTCTAGGACTAGAAAGCAAGGTGACTCCAGAAACCCTTAGGTGGATTTTCTCAAGGGCAGATCATTTCTCTGTTTTCATGTGGGAACACCTTTCTTCCATTCATCAGACTTGTATTTCCATTTTAATTTATCTCTTTGCTTCATGCCATGGAGACAAAGTACAATTATAACTTCTCCAGAGTTAGCAAAAAGTTCTGAAGAAATTTTATTCTGTTATTATTATTTTGATTTTTCAAGGTAGGGTCTTACTCTATCCCAGGCTGACCTAGAATGTCGTCTCAGGGTGGCCCTGAACCACGGCGATCCTCCCACCTCTGCCTCCCGAGTGCTGGGACTAAAGGTGTGCGCCACCATGCCTGGCAAGAAATTTCATTTTTAATTATTGGGAAAATGCTGTGTGTTCTCTAGTTACATCTTTGCCTTTATCTACACTCCACCCCACTCCCAACTGTAAGGTTGTTCTGGCCATTCAGTGCTTTTAATAGTTCTGTTGTGGGTATCAGTGGTTTGGGGGTGACGGCTTTCCTTTTCTGACAGTTTTTGCCCATTCCTATAATGTATTTTCATCATACCCACCTCCTATTACTGTATTTTGTCCTGCTTCTTGACTTACTAACCCCTTATCTCCAGGTATTCCCACCTCTACTTTAATAGCTTTAAAAAATATTTTTGTGACCCTCTGAGTTATTAGGACAACTTGCATTGAGCACGGATGGAGATTATGTAAGAAGCACTACACCACTGAAGAAAAAGACTCTCCCTCCCCTAGCAACCATTGTCAATAACTCCCCAGAGAGGTGGTGCCTCATGAGCCCCCCACCATCTATGGCAGTGTTGACAGAGTACAGTTGCTGGGAGATGCTGAGTGCAGCAGCCCTCTCATGCCCAAAGATAGCTACCCACACCCTACCCCCCTCCAAGTCTCACTTTTCCACCCCCTGTGCAGCGGTTCCTGAGCCTTGGAGGGGTGGCATAGTCCCATTTCGGGCTGAGCACTCTATGGCCACTTAGCACCTTGATAAACTCAAAACTGGTTTTCAAAGGAGCTTTTAAGGATTAAGATATATATTTTAAAAATATTTTATTTATTCATTTGAGAGAGAATGAGAGAGAGAGAGAGAGAGAGAGAGAGAGAGAGAGAGAGAGAGAGAGAGAGAGAGAGAGAGAGAGAATGGTACGCCAGTGCCTCCAGCCACTGCAAATGAATTCCAGACACATGTGCCACCTTGTGCATCTGGCTCTGCATGGGTACTGGGGAACTGAACTCATGTCCTGCTGCTTAGCAGGCAAGCACCTTAACCACTATGCCTTCTCTCCAGTCCAGGCTTAAGGTATTTTATGTTCATTCATATCTAGAAAATTCTGCTTTTGAGGTTTAGAGTGATTCTATCTTGTCTGATAGTACCGTTGAGTGGCTCAGGTTAGTGGTGTTTGCATAATGGCTGGTTTGAGCCCCTGTTTTAAGAAAGACGGTGGTACTTCACTCTGAAATGTACAGCACATCAGAGGAAGGTCCACACAAACCTCTTGTTTTAATTTTAGTTTAATTTTTTTAGCTGTGTGTGTATATGCATGAATGTGCCACGGCATGTTGTGGAGATCACAGGACAGCCTTGGTGTGCCATCTCTCTTCTTTCCACTGTCCTTTGAACCAGGGGCTCTCTTGTTTTGCTGCTGTGTATGCCCACAATCTTCCTAATTCTCCTGTCTCCAGGGTTGGAGGTGTGTTGGGATCACAGACACATGCACCACTTTCTGTCCAGTTTTATGTGGGTCTTGGGAAATTGAACTTGGGTCAGCAGGCTTGTAGAAAGTGCCCTTAATTGCTGAACCGTTTCTCCAGCCCTAGTTTTAACAACAATAAAAATGGCTCCACCATAGTCTTCTTGCTTTTTTTAAAAAAGGAGAATCAGTAGGAAACCTACAGCATTAATGATTGTGAAAGAAAATATAAAATAGAACTTTATAGTTGTAGAGGAGAAAAGCAAGACAGCAGTGGAACTGGTTGTGTAATTCATGGGGCCTAGTCCCAAATGAAGATGCTGGTCCTCTGGTTTAAAAATCAAGAATTTCACTACAGGGAACTGAGCAGAACATCCAGCTAAGCATGGGGCTGTTCTGAGCACAGGCTCCATGTGACTGAGCAGGTTGGTCACATGTCTGTAAAGACTTCCCTGACCACAAGTCCAGAAGATAGGAAGAAAAGGTGAAGGTCCTCTCCCTCTGCTTACCTCTGTGTTTGCCACCACCTATGTACCTCTCTCAAGGAGGCGCTGTTGCATCAAGGGGAGATACCTGTACCTGGGAAGGGGCTCCAGAGGGAGGTGGCTCTCCAACCAGGGATGAGAGAGGAGATGGAGCCAGGGTTTCGAAACCTACCTGATGGGTGAGGAGCTGATGAACTGGAGAACTCCTCAGCTTCCTAGCTGTGTAGTGAAGCTACTTAGCCCTTCTTGCTGTGCTAAAATGGTAAGACTGTTGTGTAAGTGAACACCAAGAGTACAATACAGAGCAGAGTGCTGATATCCAGGGCTGTTTTTAAATGAGTAGATCCATAGAATGAATGGAAAAGGCCTCAAGTGTCAGAAAGGGTGGAAGATGTCAGCATGCTTGAAGAACCACGTAAGAGCTGGCTGCCTCTCTGTGTCCTTCCTCAGTTCCCGAGTGCTTTGGAACTGTCTACAACTCAGCATTGCATCTTCTTCCCAAACAGGGCAAGGATCAGTCAGTGGGAAGTCCGTCTGCAGTGGAGTTCAGTCTCTGGCACTGAACATGTGCCAACTTTCACCCACACGGCAGAGATGAGAGAGCAGCTGTGTGGGGACAATAGAGTAAAGCTGTGGGTTGTGTACGCATACAGATGTTCTCTTGTTTGTTCTGAGATTTTGTAATTTGTCTACTTTCTCTGGTTACATTTCCATGATATATGGAGGCTATAGCCCGAACCATTTTATGTAGTTTCCCTGCTTTGTTGTGATTTATTATTTGTTGTTTACAGTATTATGGCCAGTAACAACAATGGAATTTCCTTCCTTAATAATCTGGCAAAATTTCCATTTTGCCTGTTTAATTTTCTTTCTTGGCTTGCAACCTCCCCATGACTCTGCCTTGTTTATTTCCTAGCGTGAATGTGTCAGCATCATTTATTAGTGTTTCCACTCAGAAAAATTTTGTCCATTATTAATTATGTAGGTTCTGTTTCCTGATTCCTAATGGTAGCATATTATGTACTTTAAGTTTCTAAGTATTTCACAATGGCTTAGTTTTCATTTTCCTCATGGTTTCTCTGTGCAAGCAAATGGGCTTTCACTCCATGGCTTCCGGAAGGAGTATGCGAGGCCTTAAGAAGTAGCCCCTCTGTAGAAAGATGTTGTTGCCATGAATCCTGTCACCTTGCTCCTCTTACTGATTTCTTTCCATTGATTTTATTTGGGCAGCAGGCTACATGAGCCCAAGACCCACTTTTTGCAAATATGCTCAATTTCCTAAATACAACTAACTCCCACAAAACCACTGTTGTTAACTAATGAGTAATTTGATTTACAGTATTAGCTGCTCGGGGTACATGATGTTGGACTTGTCCTTTTCCATTCAGACTTTGCTCACTAATCCATTTAAGTAAAAAGGAGGAGATAACTTGACTTTTGCATCTGTTATTTGAACCTAATAGCAAAATTGCTACCTCATTTTTACTGCTTTCTCATGAATTATCAAAGGATCAGATTAGCATTCATTCCACATTTATTTAGTACTTATTCTGAATGTGACACCATCTCTAGTCTCAGGATACTTATAAAAGCAGAAGGCGGAAATACAGTTTAAAACAAGTAAGTACAAAAAGTGTTTAGGGTGATGCAATAGAAGTCTTCCCAGATTACAAAGAGAGGGTCACAAAGGAGAGATGCCTTTAAATCAGAGAGATCAAGTCGCACACAGAAAAGCTCCTGGATGCATTTGGGACCCGGATGTTTTATTTTATTTTATTTTAATTTAATTTAAATATAAATTTATTGTCCATAATGAGTTACATTAGTTAGTGGGCAAACCATGAGTTGTTATCCCAAATTCCCCAAATTCCCCCCCTCCCCCTCCCTGATCAGTTGGATATCCTCCTCCATGGGCTGTCTGTATTAGTCCTTGTGGCAAGGGATCCTGGATATCCTAGTACTCAGCCTGAACTTCCTGGCCCAAGTGTGTTGTTACTGATGGGTGCCATGCCTCTGGACCATCTCCCCCACCACGGCTCTCACAATCTTTCCGCCCCCCCCTTCCGCTCAGTTCCCTGAGTCGTGGTGGGTGAGTATTAAGGCTGCCTTAATGTTGCGAGTTTAGGGGTCCTTGTGTCGAAAATCCTTGGTTTCTGTCTCATTGGCCTATCCTGTATTGATTGAATGGCTGTGGTTATAGGTCCCTTGTTCATCTGTCATTGTCTGCTGGGTTCCCTATGGATCCTCCACGATATGACTGTGGTGGCTCCTCTCTTCCCAGGATCTGGGTCATCGGCCTACGGTGGGTTGGTAGGGTTAGATGGGCCACAGCTCTCTCGTTGTATCCTGAAAAACACAAACACATTTGGCTTATCCTGAGTTTGTTGAATGGCTGTGGCTATGGATCCCTTGTTCATCCCGACCTTCTCTGCAGGGTTCCATATGGATCCTCCACAATATGACTGTGGTGGCTCAACTCTTGCCATAATCTCAGCTTTTTGCCTGCTGTCAGATGGTAGGGTTATATGGGCCACAGCTCACTTGCTATATCCTGAAAAATACAAGCACAATCTCCATCGGAGAGTGAGAACAGTGTGGGTTAACAAATATACAGCATTCTGGATTACCTAGTTTCTATTTTTAGTAGCCTCCCTGTCAGATGTTCGCATAGTGCATCTTTCCTTGGAAGCCCAAGAGTATGGGATCCGGTGCATATTGCTCTAAATTCCCATTTCCAATCAAGGGTTTCCCCTCACTGAGTGGAATATTTGGCCGAATTTAATGGCTGTTGATTGTCTCCCCCAGGCCCAGGCTCCTTCATTGCACAATTGCTCCTTCTTGGTTTGCTGTTCTCTCCCAGTAGGAGCTGTAACCAGCCTATTCATGGCCGCAGACTATGTTTCATGCCAATGGCCTGTTTCGCCGATTAGCTTCCCCTGGCAGCTTGTGCAGTGCCCTCCAGCCCTTCACTAACTGCCACCTGGGGGTTGGTTACTATTCCAGACCTCGTTGGGACTCTCGATGAAGATCGATGGCATTCTGTGGTTTCTTCAGCAACAGGATTTTTGTCTCAGGCCTGGGGATGGCGTTCAAGAGCCTTGACAGAATTCTGTCTTGTTTTTGGATCCTCATGGGTCTCTTTGGTCAACAGCTCAGTGAAGGAAGGGACCGGTGACTGGGACCCGGGGCTTTCAGACTGCTCAATTATTCACAGACTTAGACATTCTCCCCTGCTACTCGTGACCCTTCTTGCCAGTTGACGCCCACTATTTACTCTTTAGGTTACAGTATGCTCGTAAGGATGTTTTTTCACATGGCTGAAGTACCATGACTGGGGGTAGCAGTCATGCTTAGGGTAGAGAAGGAGATGCAAGAAGCCTGACACAAAGCCCTTAGCTATGGAAAGAACTTTGAATTTTATTCTTCAGGAAAAATTTTAGGCAGGCAGAATGTCATTAACAGCCTTGCTGAGAGAACAGGACATCCGGTTTCCCATTAGTAATGTCTATTGTGCTAGCAATAAAAGGAGCTCAAGAGTGTTCCCAGTGTCATACCAAAGGGAGGCAAGCATAAGACTGGGTCATATTTTTCTGATCTTTTAGGACAAAGACAGGTCAGACACATGATTCTCACATGATGGCAACACGAGCAAAGGCATTATTACCTGGGGACAAGATATACAAGAAATCTCCCAAAGTGCATCCTGGGAACATAATTTCTGCTGGCATTAAGCAGCAAGGACTCAAAAGCTTATCTTTAAAAAGCGACTAGTCTGTTTATCTCATCATTTTCTCATAGGTTTCATTTGGGCCCTGTGTGATAAGCCAGGGGTCACCACAGCATGTCAGATAACCCATGAAAGGTCAGTGGAGACAGACACCAATGATATCCAACACAACCAAAAACAGAAGTCCAGAGATGCTTAAGATCTCAACAATAAAGCAGACTTAAAACTCACCTGTGACTCAAGGAGCTGAGCAGAAGAGGGGACGGGAAGAATGTAAGGTTCATGGTGGGGGAGAATATTCAGAGACATTGTCCACCTCAGCAACAACACACAAAGGTGGAATAAAAATCTGGTGCAATTCATATGCGCACCAAGGAGGGACCCCAGTGAGTAGCGGACGGAGAGGAGGAAAATGGGGATACCTTTATAAGAGTTTCTCATACAATGTATATACTTATTCACAATAAAGATATTAAAAAAAGCTAGTAGTAATAAACCATTGCCTTATTCATTACAACACAAGAATGTCTAATAGCATTTAGGGCGTGCCATAATGTTACTGATTTTATACAGCACAATTTGGATCATAAATGGCTAACGGAACATTTTGTTGCACAATCCTGGTTTAAGCAAAATTAACTTGTAGTAAATAAATGTGATCATTTTGAAAAAAATGATATTTATTTATAAGAGAGACAGAGAGAGAGAGAGAGAGAGAAAGAGAATGGGTGCTTCAGGGCCTCTAGCTACTGCAAATGAACTCCAGATGCATGTGCCACCTTGTGTATCTGGCTTTACATGGGTACTGGGGAATTGAACCCAGGTCCTTAGGCTTTGTAGGCAAGTGTCTTAACTGCTGAGCCATCTCTCCAGCCCCTAAATGTGATCATTTTTTAAAGATAGGAATTCCAGTTCAGTAAATACTACCACTGCCTTCCCTTTTTAAAGATATGATTGGACTTCTTAAAACCCATTGAAGGTTGGTTTTATATGTAGATTTGCATAACTGGTTATATGAATATGGGGAAAAGTTTCATTGCCTTAGAATTGAACAAACCTTGCCTGTGTTTCAGTTTGTGTTCATTAGCCTATTATAGGCAATGGTTAACGATAAGGAAGCAATTGTCTGTATTTTTGTTCCTGATTATGCAAATTTAATTTGAATCCCCTGTATCTAAGGGTGCCTCCTTTTACTTATAGAAAGGCATTTTAGTGAGGCATTTAGTGTATAAAATCCCTTGAGGAATATTTAACACTTCTTAAAGAAACAAGATTTGCTTTTTATAAAAAGCATCACCCTGAGAAGGATAGGTTCCTTAGGACTTGAATGGAGGCAAGAAGACTTATTAAGACAGTGTGGAGCTGAGCCAAGCAAGATACAATGAGAAAACCAGTGGCATTTGGAGAGATGTCGAGCAAACAGATCAAATGGAATGACTATCAATTTTTCAATCTTTTCTTACAGCAACTACCAGTGAAATCAGGGCTCAAGAAAGTAACAGCACACAAATTTCAAAGAGATTCCTCCTCTGCTCCCATTGAAGATTCCTTCCTTTTGTTGGGACTCAAACTCAGGGCCTTGTATAAGTGAAGCAAGTGCTCTATCATTGAGCTCTTCTAGTACCCATCAGAGTTTGGAAACATCCTTGTGGTATTTCACTCAACATATTGTGTAATATGCCACATTGTTAATACTTGTTTACTATCTTTCTGTCTTGAGCTTTGAGCTTTTTGGGGGTTAAAAGCAAACTACTGATATATCTATATCTATATCTATCTATATATCTATATATATCTATATCTATGCCTAGAGTCCACAGTGCCCAGGGGATGTTTGTATATGCCTAGTGTTCACAGTGCCCAGGGGATGTTTGTATATGCCTAGAGTCCACAGTGCCCAGGGGATGTTTGTATATGTCTAGAGTCCACAGTGCCCAAGGGATATTTGTATATGCCTAGTGTCCACAGTGCCCAGGGGATGTTTGTATATGTCTAGAGTCCACAGTGCCCAGGGGACGTTTTTATATTTCTAGTGTCCACAAGAGCACAGGGGAAGTTTGAAGGGCACAGCTTCTGATGTCATAGCCAGTGTTTCTTCTACAGCAACAATAATGTGATCATATGGGAAGACCACTTAGGCTTGCCTTCACCCACCGATTTCCACTTCTCCTTTGGGGACAGAAGATGTAATAAGCAGATTTTATTTTTCCTTTGCTTTTAAAAGTTTGTATTACTCTTTATTATAAGCTGTATCCCCATTCTTCCAGAAACCTGTATTAACATACCAATCATGATTATGTACAAACATGGCCATGAGTTGTTTTTTAATGTTGTCTTCTGTGGTCTCACTACCCTCAAGTCAAGTATGATAATTTACTTTTATAATTCTTTTCATATTATTCAAGATTTGAACCTGGGCCACTCTTTATTTTTCTGTACAGATCCGTAATGCCTCCTGTCTGTATCTTTCAAGATGGAGGGGAAACCTGTGGGAGATTCCACTCAAGTGCTGTCTAAAGTCAAAATTTCCACCAAGGCGGAAAGCACAGGACACTGGCTGGTGGAAGACCACACTCGAATCTGGGAAGTTTTAAAGACAGAGGAGGTAAGACAATGCTAAATAACATAGTTGGTACAGTGATGATTTGCTTACACCTGAGACTCTAATTCCTAGTGTAGCCAGTTTAGAAGTCTGTGTCTTTTGGTAAATCACAGTCATGACTGGAATAACAATGAGTCAGAAGTGTGCCTTTTGGACATTGATGACTATGCAGTGATTCTTACTAAAGGAGATCTCAAGATAACCAGGGCTTAAAATAATGATGTGAGGTTCATATGCCTTTCACCTGCCCAATGGCCTCAGAGGTCACCAGTGGCATAAACAGGGCATTCTTTTAATTGCCTTCTCTCTCCAGGCTGCTCTTTTATGATTCTTCTCAAGCCTATCATCATTGAAGTTTCAGAAAAAAGAGTTGTTATTTGTGTGTGAAAGCAGAGAGATTCTTCTTATTCCTTCAGTGGAAATTATTCTTTTTTTCCACATTTTTTTTGTTTGCTTGTTTTTTTTTATTGTCCATAATGAATTACATTGTTTAGTAGGCCAGCAATGAGTTGTTATCTCCAATTCCTCATTGCCCTTCCTCCCCATCCCCAGTCAGCTGGATATCCTCCTCCATGGGCCATCTGGATCAGTCTTTGTGGTAGGGGACCATGGATAGCCTAGTATTCAGCCGGGTTCTACTGACCCAAGTGTGTTGTTGCTGAGGGGTGTCATGCCTCTGATATTCTCCCCCACCATGGCTCTCACAATCTTTCTGCCCCCTCTTCCTCTCAGTTCCCTGAGTCATGGTGGGTGAGTATTAAGGCTGCTTTAATGTTGTGAGCTTAGGGTTTTTGTGTCGAGATTTGTTGGTTTCTGTCTCACTTGCTTATCCTTTGTTGATTGAATGGCTGTGGCTGTGGGTCCCTTGTTCATCCCATTATTCTCTGCAGGGTTCCATATGGATCCTCCACTATATGACTGTGGTGGCTCATCTCTTGCCAGGATCTCAGCTTTCTGCCTGCGGTCGGTTGGTAGGGTTATATGGACCACAGCTCTCTCGCTGCATCCTGAAAAATACAAACACAATCTCCACTGGAGAGTGAGATCAGTATAGGTTAACAAATATACACCATTCTGGATTACCTAGATTCTATTTTTAGTAGCCTCCCTGTCAGTTGCTCGCATAGTGAATTTTTTCTTGGGAGCCCAAGAGCACGGGATCCGGTGCATATCGCCCTGAATCCCCACTTCCAATCAAGGGTTCCCCCTCACTGAGTGGAATATTTGGCCGAATTTAATAGCTGTTGATTGTCTCCACCAGGCCCAGGCTCCTCCATTGCACAAGTGCTCCTTTCTTGGTTTGCTGTTCTCTCCCAGTAGGAGGTGTGGTTAGCCTACTCATGGCCGCAGACTGTGTTTCATGCCAGTGGTCTGTTTACTCCAGCTGTCGTTATCTGCTTCCCATGGCAGCTTGTGTAGTGCCTTCCAGCACTGCAC
Organism: Zapus hudsonius; assembly: GCA_004024765.1. Taxonomy (NCBI): domain Eukaryota; kingdom Metazoa; phylum Chordata; class Mammalia; order Rodentia; family Dipodidae; genus Zapus; species Zapus hudsonius. The sequence continues at coordinate 21,409 of PVHP010000535.1, forward strand.
TAACTGCCATCTGGGGGCTAGTTACTATTCCAGACCTCGAAGGGTCTCTCAATGCTGATAGATGGCATTCTGTGGTTTCTTCAGCAATAGGGTTTTGCCTCAGGCCAGGGGAGGGTGTTCAAGAGCTTTGACTGAATTCTGTCTTGTTTTTGGAGCCTCATGGTTCACTTTGGTCAACAGCTCGGTTAGGGAAGGAACCTGTGGCTGGGACCTGGGGTTGTCAGACTGCTCAATTATTTACAGGTTTAGACATTTTCCCCTACTACTCATGACCCCTCTTGCCAGTTGACGCCCACTACTTGGTCTGTAGTTTACAGTATGCTTGTGAGGATTTTATGTTTTTGAAAGTAATTTGGTTTAGCCTCATGCTTAAGCCATTCCTCTCCCCCCATCCCTTACACCTCATTCATAACCTCTCACTTCTTTCTGCTAGTCTGCATAGAGAAAATGGTTATTCTGGTTAAGGACCGCATATGAGGGAGAGTATGCGGCATTCAATTCTCTGTTCTTTTGAGTGTTCGCTTAGTAAGATCTGCTCAAAGTCAGACCATTTTTTCCTAAATTTCGATATGTCATTTTTCCTTTCAGCTGAGTAGAATTCCATCGTGTAAATATACCAGTTTTGCTGTCCATTCCTCCATGGATGGGCATTTGGGTTGATTCCAATTCTTGGCTATTATGAATTGGGCTGCTATAAATATAGTTGTACAAAAGTTTCTGCATCGAGATGTGGCATCTTGCGGGTAGATGCCAAGTAGAGGGATAGCTGGGTCCATTGGTAGTTCTATGTCCATTCTGTCTAGGAGTCTCCACACTGCTTTCCATAGGGGTTGAACGAGTTTGCAATCCCACCAGCAGTGAATGAGGT
>PVHP010000535.1:22376-141280 GCA_004024765.1 Zapus hudsonius
CTGACAGGGGTGAGGTGATATCTCATTGTGGTTTTGATTTGCATTTCCCTGATGCTTAAGGATGCTGAGCACTTTCTTAAATGAGTCAAGGCCATTTGTGTTTCCTCCTCCGTGAATTCTCTGTTAAGATCAGTGCCCCATTTTGTGAGGGGGCATTTTGGGTTTTTGTTAATAATTTTTTTGAGTTCTCTGTAGGTTCTGGAAATTAGGCCTCTGTCTGAGTTGCAGCTGGCGAAAATCATCTCCCAATTTGAAGGGGGTCTATTGGCTCTGAGTATGGTTTGTTTGTCTGTACAGAAGCTTTTGAGCCTGATCAGGTCCCATTGGTTAAGTGTTTGTTGTATTTCCTGGGCTGCTGGAGATTTGCTCAGGAAATTTTTCCCTATTCCTATTTCATGTAGAGTTCCTCCTATTTTTTCTTCCAGGGTGTTCAGGGTTACCGGATTTATATTAAGGTCTCTGTTCCATTTGGAGTTGATTTTTGTGCACGGTGAAAGGAGTGGGTCTATTTTCATTTTTTTACACGTGTTTGTCCAATTCGCCCAGCACCATTTGTTGAAGATGCTGTCTTTGGCCCAGCGTACATTGTTGGCCCCTTTGTCAAAGACCAAATAACTGAAGTTACTTCCAATTAAAACTGAGTCTTCAATCCTGTTCCATTGATCCATCTGTCTGTTTTTATGCCAGTACCATGCTGTTTTAGTTACTATGGCTTTGTAGTATGTTTTGAAGCCAGGGATGGTGATACTTCCTGAGTAGGTTTTTTTACTTAGAATAGTTTTAGATATCCGAGGTCTTTGGCCCTTCCAAATAAATTTAGAGATTATTTTTTTCTATGTCTGTGAAGAAAGAGGTTGGGATTTTTATCGGCATGGCATTGGATCTGTAAATTGCTTTTGGCAGGATTGCCATTTTTACTATATTGATTCTCCCTAACCATGAGCATGCAGTATCTTTCCATCTTCTCACGTCCTCCTCTATTTCCTTCTTGAGTGTTTCAATATTTTCCTTATATAAGTCCTTCACAACCTTGGTTAGTGATATTCCAAGGTATTTGATTTTCTTTGAGGCTATAGAAAATGGGACAACCTCTCTGCTATCTTTTTCTGTTTGTCTTCTGCATATATAAAGGCTACTGATTTTTGTGTGTTAATTTTGTATTCTGCCACATTGCTGAAGGTATTAATCACCTTCAAGAGGTTACTGAGACTGTTCTTTGGGTCTGATATATAAAGGATCATGTCATCTGCAAAGAGGAATAGTTTAGTTTCTTCCTTTCCGATTTGTATCCCTTTTATGCCCTTCTCCTGTCTTATCGCTTGGGCTAGAACTTCAAGCACTATGTTAAAGAGCAGTGGTGAGAGTGGACACCCCTCTCTTGTTCCTGAACTGATTGGGAACTCCTTGAGTCATTCCCCATTGAGAATGATTTGTGCTTTAGGAGTTTTGTAAATTGTCTTTATTAAATTGAGGTATAGGCCATCTTTCCAGAAGTGGTGTTGAATTTTTCAAAGGCCTTCTCTGCATCTATTGAGATAACCATGTGGTTTTTTTGGCTGAGCCGATTAATGTGATGTATTATGTTTATCAACTTGCGTATGTTGAACCATCCCTGCATCTCTGGGATAAAGCCAATTTGGTCAGGGTGGATAATATTTTTGATGTACGTTGTATCCGGTTTGTTAGAATTTTGTTCAGGATTTTTTCATCTAAGTTCATCAGAGATATGGGTCTGTAGTTGTCTTTTGTTGTTGCATCCTTGCCTGGTTTGGGGATTAGGGCAATGGTAGCTTCATAGAAGGTGTTTGGAAGCCTTCCCTCTTTTTCTATGCTTCTAACAAGCTTCAGAAAGAGTGATTTCAGCTCTGTGCTGAAGGCTTGTAGAATTCAGCTGAGAAACCATCTGGTTCTGGGCTTTTCCTTTTGGGAAGGTTTTTGATTACATCTTCAATCTCTGTGTATGTGATAGGTTTATTTTAGTGCTTTTATCTGCTCTGGGTTAAGCTTTGGCAGTTGGTAGGTGTCCAAAAACTTATCCATTTCTTCCAGGTTCTCTAAGATTTGTTGAGTAGAGGTTTTGGAAGTATGACCTGATGATTCTTCCAATGTCTTTGGGATCTGTTGTGATCTCACCATTGTCCTTTCTGATTTTGTTGATTTGGGCTTTCTCATTTCTTCGTTTGATTAGATTGGCCAGGGGTTTGTCGATCTTATTAACTTTTTCAAAGAACCAACTCTTTGATTTATCTATTTTTTCAATTGTTTTCTTTATTTCCAATTCATTAATCTCAGCTCTGATTTTAATTATTTCCTTTCGTCTTGAGCTCCTCGGGTTAGCTTTTTCCATCTGTTCCAATGCTTTTAGGTGGGTGATTAGGCTATTGATTTGAGACCTCTTTGTCTTTGATATGAAGGCATTTAGCACGATGAACTTTCCCCTCAGGACTGCCTTCATTGTGTCCCATAAGTTCTGGTATGATGTGTTATCATCATCATTTAAAGCTAGGAAATTCTGAATTTCCTGTTTTATTTCTTGGATGACCCAATCATTTTTTAGGAGCGCATTATTCAGGTGCCAGTACTTTGTGTATCTTCTGGATCCTGTTCCATTGTTAATTTCTACCTTTAATGCACTATGTATGGTCTGATATGATGCAAGGAACTACATCAATCTTCCAGAATTTGTTTAGGTGAGATTTGTGAACTAAGATGTGATCAATTTTAGGAAAAAGTCCCATATGCTGCTGAGAAGAATGTATATTCTGTGTCTTTGGCGTAAAACGTTCTGTAAATATCTGTTATCCCTAGCTGGTCAATGGTGTTATTGAGCTCTGTTATGTCCCTGCTGATCTTCTGTTTTGTTGATCTGTCTATAGCTGATAGAGGTGTATTAAAGTCTCCTACTATGATGGAATTAGAGTCTATTTCTGCTTTATTTTTGAGTAGGGTTTCCTTTATGAACTGTGTTGCACCCAAATTTGGTGTGTATATGTTGATGATGGTGATATCTTCCTGTTGGATCATTCATTTGATGAGTAAGAAGTGACCATCATTATCCTTTTTAAATTGATTTTGGTGTAAAGTCTATTTTGTCAGAGATTAATGTAGCCACACCTGCTTGCTTTTTACTTCCACATGCCTGATAAGCTGTTTTCCATCCTTTTATTCTAAGAAGATTGCTGTCTTTAGAGGTAAACTTCGTTTCCTGAAGGCAGCAGATGGAAGGGTCCATTTTTCTGATCCACCCTGCAAGTCTGTGTCTTTTTATAGGGGAGTTGAGTCCATTTATATTCAGTGATATAACTGTGAGGTTTGCTTTAAGCTCTGCCATGATGAAGGGTTAATGGGGGTTGTTGTCTGTGCTGCTGTTATTATCACACTGACTGTGATTGTCATGCCTGATCTCTAGTACTCTTCTGCGGAAGATTTCTTGTTTCTTCTGTGTGGGATATCTCTTGTAGGATCTTTTGAAATTTTGGCTTTGTTTTCAAATAGTTGTAGAGCTCGTTTACTTCATGGAACACTTTCAATTCTCCATCTATTATGATGGATAGTTTTGCTGGGTACAGTAGTCTAGGTTGAAAGCCATATTTCTTTAGGCCCTGAAAAGCATTATTCCAAGCCCTTCTGGCTTTCATGGTTTATAATGAGAAGTCTGAGGTAAGTCTGATGGATTTTCCTTTATAAGTTATGGTTTGCTTTTCTCTTGCAGCTTTGAGTATTTTCTCTTTGCTTTCTATGTTAGTCATCCTAATTAAAATGTGTTTAGGAGAATTTCTCTTCATGTCAAGTCTGTTTGAAGTCCTCTGGGCCCCTTGAAAGTTGAGTGGGCTTTCTCTTGTTAGATAGGGGACGTTTTCTTGAATAATTCTGTTGAAACTGTTTCCTATGCCCTTAGCCTGGGCTTCTTCTCCCTCTCCCCATGATTCTAATATTGGACCTCTTTATGGTATCCCATAGATTCCTCAAATTATGCTCACTTGATTTCTTGAATTTGTTGAATCCTATGACATCCTTATTAATTTCTTCTGTCTTGTCCTCAACATCTGAGAGTCTTTCCTTCAGATTGTCGACTCTGGGGCTGATTGATTCAAGAGAGGTTTTTAACAACTCCGTTTCATTTTTGGTTTCTGCTATAATTTTGTTTATAGACTCCAATTCTTTGGTGAGATCCAATTTCCAGTCTATTTTTGTTTTGGTAGGGATTCCTGAAAATCATTTTAAGTTTTCTTAAGTCCCCATCAAATTTAATCAATTGATTGTCTAGTTCCTCCCGTAGTTGGTTCACCTTCAATTCACTTAATGTTTTTCTGAATTCATTCATATTTCTCTCTACTAAATTCAGTCTGGAGTCTATGCTTGAGTTGGTAAGCTTCATTGCATTCATGTCTTTTTTCATAGTTTCCATATCAGCCATTAACTGCTTCATGTTTGTATTGCAGTTGTGGTCAGGAGTCATATTATTCTCTGTTTGGGATTGTATTTTTGTTGTCTCCACTTCCTTGTCACTTTCCTGTTCCATAATGGGACTAGAGGCCCTGGGTTGGGGAGATCCGTCTTTAATGTCTGTGGGTTTTTTTCATTGGTTTCTGCCCATGTCCAGGTAGGGGAGTGGGACTCAGGCACCCTGGGGAGTGCTATTCAGCCCACTTTACTTCCAGTGGAATGATTACCAGGTTTGATCTTAAACAGAGGTCTTTCCTGTTAGGGTGTTCTGTCCTCACACAGGCTTAGATCTTTACCTGTGTGGATCCCTCTGTATGTGACTGTTTAGTCTTAGAGCCACCTCATAGGCCCCTGTCCCCGATTGGTATGCTGCAGTAGAAACAGCCCCAGCCCCCCAAACTATAGAGCTCAGTGTCTTCCCACCTGGCAGTGGCGCGTGATCCCTGGTACTCGCCTAGACCGCCTGTGCCCTCCTGGCAGGTACCTGTCTGAACTGTCCTCTGCCGAGGTTCCCAGGTATCTGCCTGAGGTTTGGCCCTGGAACCAAGCTAGGTCAGTTTGCCCAAGGATCGTGTCTGCCTGTGTATGTGTGTGTGTGTGTGGGGGGGGGTCATGGAGAGAAGTGCGCAGGAGGAGGATCGGGTGTTGGAGGGAAGGGGTTCCGTAAGGGAAAGGTGCTCAGCCAGCGGCACAGGCTCGGAGGAGACAATGGCAGGAGCTTGGGGTGGGGGAGGGGTCGGCTCTTTGTTCCTCTGTGGAGCAGACTGCTGGTGAACCCTGTCTGTGCTGGTATAGGAGCTGGGGAGAGGGTGGGCTTGGGTTCAGGTCTGGCTGGGGTCCGGGGTTTGGATCCCAGCTGGAAAATCAAACCTTTACAGAGAGAGTCCTGGTGACGCTGTTACTCGTCCACCATCTTGCTCTGCTCACGGAAATTTTCTTGTAATGTGTTGAGATAAATTTTCAGTAATTATAAGATATTGAAGAACAACTTTCCTAAGGCATAATTGAATGAAAACTTGTAACAAAAACATTGGGAATGAGAATGGAGTCGTTCACCTGAGCTTGGAAAAGTCCTGACATCACTTACATTGGGATTTTCTCATCCTGTCTTCTCTGAAGTAGAAATGAAAGCTAGAGGTTCTAGTAGAAGAGAGAGAGAGAGAGAGAGAGAGAGAGAGAGAGAGAGAGAGAGAGAGAGAGAGAGAGAGAGACCCAGAAACAAGAAAACAATTAGTGTGACAGGAAAAACACTTAACACTTAGTAAATGATAAGAGAGACCAGTGCTATTTTTTGAGGGTCCTCCCGAAGGGATATTCATATCTTAGGTAGTTTAGAGTCTGGTACTCAGCTTGCAAGTGCAGAAATATTATTTTCTCATATATGTCACAGCAGAGTACCCTTAACATATACATAATATAATAATGATAATTATAATGGCAGAGGGAAATTTTGGGAGGTTGTAGTGATATAAACATATGTACACATACCCAAATGTAAGAGTTTTTCTAGTTTAATAACTTTGTAGTGAATTTGTTTTATAATTGAGACCTTTATTATATGAATATATTGCCTAATGATCATATTCCTATTGGGTTATACACTGATGTTCTCTCTGCCCCATCCCCATTCCACTGAGGGCCTTTCTCTGTGAGGTTATTGGTGTTCACTGTGGGGTCATGAGTGTATCAGTCAGTCTCTGGGGAGGGACAGTTCCTCACAGTACTCCTTCCTGTGACTCTGACATTTTTCCAAGCCTTGTGCTGAGCTCTCAGCAGCCTCTGGTTTTCTGCTTTAATGAGTCTTGAGTCTCTTCAGTGTCTACTGACATCTCTGTGGAGGAGGTTCTCAGGCCAGCAATGAGAGCAGCACTCATATTTGATCTGCCGCTTCCTCTGTAGTGTTTCCTGGGCTCTGGCAGATGTGATGGAGATGACGCGTCTCATGCTCGGCTGCTGGCTTTCTTTTTCTATCATACTGATGGGTCTTGGGTCTCCATGGTATTTGCTGCCGTCTGTAAGAAGCAGAATCTCTAGCCAAGAGTGAGAGCAGCATGGATCAAAAGAGGGAAACACAGACATTTACAAAACCTTTTAATGAGTATAACCTCTCCTTTTATCCAAGGAACAGAGGGAGCCTCCCTCTAGGGTCTATGATCTTACAAGCCATAGGCTTCTGACTTGGTTCTCAGTACCCGGTATGAATTCCCTCCGCTGAACAAGCCTCTTATCCAGTCAGAGAGCAGTTGATTACTCATAGCCTGTGTGCCTCTGTTGCAATGGAGTGTACATCTTGCCTATCTGGTTGTTATAATAGCTTGAAAGATCCACTGTTTGTTCATGATGTTGGTTACCATTATCCCTCAGAAGCTCACCTAGCACTTTCCAGTACTAGGAGAACTAACAATCAGTACATGGCAATTGGTATCTGCAAGTTTAAAAAAAATTTTTTTTTTTTTTGGTTTTTCGAGGTAGGGTCTCACTCTAGTCCAGGCTGACTGGGAATTCACTATGTAGTCTCAGGGTGGCCTTGAACTCATGGTGATCCTCTTACCTCTGCCTCCTGAGTGCTGGTTTTAAAGGCGTGCGCCACCACGCCCGGCTGTATCTGCAAGTTTTAAATGAAAACTTATCCAGTTGTTTTCTGAAATGGTGGTGCCAGTTAATGGTCCTGTAGCAGTAGACATTACATATGCTTTCCAATTCTTGGAATTGTTAGATTTCTTATTTTTTTGTTTTGATTTAAAATAAAACCTTTTTGGCTTATTAGTTTTTTTTTGCATCTCAGCTCTATTTGAAACTACTTTTATTTGTCCTTTAGTATTGATTTCTCTGAGGGGCTAACAGCAATAGCTTTCTCTCTGTCTCTGTCTCCATCTCTCTCATATACCCTACAAATATGTAAATTTTTGTTTTTCTTTGATCTGAAAATATCTCTACTGTTTTTATTTCATCTACATCTTTTTAATTAATTTAAAATTTGTCATATTCTCCTTTTGTAACTAGCAAAATGTTTTCTTATTTCATTCTTCATTTTTTAACCTTTCAGAATTATTATATTTTATTCTTTTTTGTGTTGTCTTTTCATTAATTTCATATCTTTTTTCCAATTCACTGATCCTATATTTTTATTTTCATAAGTTCTTTTTTATTCTTCTCGAATCCTGTCATTATTTCTTTCCCTCTTGCTTTCTATTCCTATTTTTATTTTAAGGACATACTTGTCAAGAATTGGGAAGTGCTAGCTGAGATTTTACCCGAGTTGTAAACTTGCTTGTCATGGTTTTGTGTATACTCAAAGATGACATGACACTTGGCTCTAAACCAAAGAATTCATTACCCAGTAAAAGCAGTAGCCAGAATGTTCATATTTGTTTTGGCTCCTTATGTCCCTCAGGACAGGCAAAGGTGGGCTTAGATAGATGCTTGCCCAAGAGAGGAACACTGGGGGGAATCTTATCATTTTATAGAAGGCAATAAGCAAGCTTTTACTCCCTTATGGAGACATTTCTGTAGTCCTCAAAGTTGCGTGCTGCAAGACCAAGTATGAAAAAATAATGGTCTGGGTAGAGATCGCCTGGGGCCTTAAATTTTTTACTTACGCAGTTAAGACATGTAGGAACAAGGGAGATGCCATAATATTGTTTCCTAACATTGTTAAATATAATTGTTTTTATTCTGTCTGATAATTCCAAAATCTTTGTGTCCTATTCTGCCATCTACTCATCCTTCCAGTTCTTATATAAATTGTTATGTGTATTTGTAATTTTTTAACTGAATTAATTTTTCTCAGCCTGAAAGGCATTTTGTCCAGAGAGAAATTGTATTTGTTTCTGGGAATGCTACCAACTGAAAGCCACTTGCATGTGAATTCTTAGCTTGTATTTTCAGACTACTCAGTGTGAACACAGGATGGAAGCCTGCAGATAGGTGTGCTTGTGGTAGTAAGTTCTCAGGTGTGTGTGGGGGTGAATACCCTCCATATCTCTTTCAGCATCAACTTTCCTTATGTTGAACTGGAGGACTCACATGCATGCCGAGGAAATGACATTCGAGTTCCAGTTTTATGCAGTGGGGATTTCCTATATATTCTCTCTGTTGAACAAGCCCCGGTCTTTGCATATTGTTCTTTCTGTGTTTTGTGGTGACAAACCTATGTGGGTTAGAATAACAATGAGCTGTAAAAAATATTCAAGAAGCTTAACACAATAAAAGTTTAATTCCTGGTCACAAAATAATATAATTGCGGTGTTTGAGAAAAAGTTGCCTTTCACCATATGGTAATTCAAGAACATAGTCTCCTTATTCCTTCTTGCACCTCTTTCTTCTTAGGGCCTAGGAATCTTCATAAGTGATGAGCATTATATCATTTTAAATTTTCTCCACTGCTCCCCATAGATGGGAGGGAGGAGTTGGGGCATTACAGACCTTTTTTTGGGGCTGATACATAGTAAAGATCCAATGCCATAGAAGGGGAAGAACAAATTTAATTTTGGTGAGTGGTTAAATAAGCATCACAAAACCCAAGGCTAAATATTACCTAATTTGGTCAGTGATCTCTAAGTGGAACAGAATTAAATAAAAAAATTTATAATCACAGTATATTGTGGTGGATTTTGTAATGAATCTCTCCACAAGCATTTTGAAAGGTAAAATAGCATAGGTGTGAATATTCTGACCTTCATGTGAGTATGTGATGTAGTTGTGGGAGTCAGGGAAAATGAGCTTTCTAGGAAGTAGTACTTGAGTTCATTCTTAAGGGAAAAGTAGACATCTACTTGGCAAGTAGGTTTTTGAAAGGAATTGGATTTAACTCCTGAAGAAGGAAATCTGTGTTAAGAGGAGTGTTAGAATGTCCGAGATTTTAGAGTTGCTCGAGTAGGACAGGAATGGGAAGAAATGGGAGCTGAGAGAGTCAGAGATGGAAAAGCACTTAGATATTTGGGAACTATTGTGTGGTCTCAGTGGGTAATGGAAGGATTTAGGCAGGGTAGTGACATGGTCAGATTTGTTTCAGGAACTTCTCTGCTAGACCTGTGTGAACAGCCTACCATGCTTTACACCACTCTGCTCACGCTAGTCTGCCTCTGTTCCTTCTGCACCATGCATGGATCAGCACTAAACTGGGATTCTTTGGGGTTGCTCTTTTTCTCAATATAGTACTTTTCTCTTTCCAACTGGATAGTCTGTCCTTGAGACCATGTTCTTCAGTCTTAATTTTACTTCACACACAAACCCACACACACTGGCCTACTGTTTGACATGGGTTGAAATAACTTGATTTATTGGTGAATTATTTTTATGATTTAGTGGTCATATGTTGTTTTTCTAAATTGTCGTGTCTGTGGCCATAGATGACTCACTTACTGTACCTTTGGAGAGCATGGACTGTGCTGATTTTATTCATTATTTCTGGTGCTGCTGACTGACTTTGCACTGGGTGCTGAGTTTATGTGTGAGAAATGCTTTGCATTTGAGGGAAGGCTACCAAAAAAACTCAGTATTCTCTGTGGTTATAGGACAGAGGCGTTCTCTGTGTGAAAATAAAGTAGTAATTGCCTGCATGGAGACAGGCCATGTGACCTCCTCCCCTTTGTCCAGCTCAGGGCTGGGGCCCCACATTGTAACATCAGTGTTCATCATGCATGCCTTGGGCATTAAATCATACTCATCCAAGGGACAGGAAGAGGGAGCGCTTTTAAAAACTGGATGACGGTTTGGACAAGCAGTGGGAGTGTAGTGTATGGAATTCTGAAGAGCCAGCTCTTTGTTGAGCTTAGAGGCTGTGGTTTGATGATAGACCCTGGGTCTTCATGATTCTAAATGAATTTCTTTTTGTGTTTGTCCAAATTTTCATATGAGGCCAAGAGAAATTTACTTCCTAGGAAGTTATTAATGCATAAAAATACTTTGAAGCATGAATTCTGAGATGAGTACAGAAGATACATCAGTAATGAGAAATGAAGTATTGGGATTGAGTACTATTCCTCTGGGGTCTGTAGAGGAGGGAGATATAATTGCTTGAGTACCTTCGCCAGACACTTTCCTCCCAAAATCTGGCATCTGACATATTTGCCTACTTTACTTGTTGAGAAAACCTGATCTAACGATCTTAGGGGAACTATGAATGAAGGATAATTCAGGTGAAGTTTTTGGAGGGTGAGGAAGAAATTACTAATAGGACATGGTTAATGTGTTTTGAAAACTGTCTTGTTGGGGTTAGGCAGATGGGTCAGCTGGTAGGAGGGTTTGCTGTATAAGCACGAGGGCCTGAGAAGGCCTGATTTACCCTCAGTTTGATTTCACAGCACCCATGAAAACAGCTAGGCATGGCTGTGCATGCCTGTAGCCCCAGGCCTGTGGGGAGCAGACAGGAGACTATCTAGAGCTTGCTGGTAGTCAATCTGATGGAAAAGATGGCAGCTTCTGGTTCAGTGAAATGATGTGGAAGAGGAAGACACCTGATACTCTCTTTTGGCCACAGCGTGCACAGGGTGCATGCATCCTCACACACGTGTGTGCATGCACTACTGTGGTATGTGGCAAATTCCTCCACATTGAAAGCAGTAAACTATTGCTAGCTTTCTCAAAGCATCCGGAGAGGAGGTGGAAAGATTGTAAGAGCCACAGAGTCAGTAGGAATACCCAGGGTAATGGGAACCAGGGTGAGGGGATAAAAGAGTATAACCTGTTATATTTTATATACACACACATATATATGTATATAAACACACACAAAAAGTAAAAAGACAAATGGGATTATATAACAACAACAACAAAAGCATCCTGGACAACTCATGAGAGAAGGGTGTGGGGAGGGCCATCAGACCCCCCCACCTGAGATCTCGGGCATTCCCTGTGCCAGCTGTATGCAGTGACACATATATGAGATCTTGTTGCCTCAGGGGACATAGCATATATAGAAGGGTTGTAGTCAGCTTTCTAGTTGCTGCACAGAAAGAACCCAAACAAAAGCAGCTTGTGGAGTAATGGGTTTCTTAGGTTTACAGACTCAAGGGGAGACTCCATCATGGCAGGGAAAATGGTGGTATGAACAGAGGGGTGGACATCACCTCCGCCACAGCTCTGCAAACAGCAGCAGGAAGGTGTGCCAAACACTGGCACAGGGGAAGCTGGCTTATAACCCCCGTAATCCCGCCCCTGACAACACAGCTCCAGGGAGGTTGTAAAACCCAAACTGCCATCAGCTGAGGATTGATTACTGAGAACACATTCATTTGTTTGTGGGGGACACCTGGATCATATCATGACAGAGGGTAAATGATCAACCCCACTGACGTGCTGCTTTGGGGTCTTCATGCTCTGTAAGCAAGCCCTCACCCTGAGGCTGAGGGAGGAGCATCCGCAGTGCTAATCCTGACACAGTGAACCCACCTAAGTGGCTATGGGGGGGATTCATCATCCAGGATGGGATGAGACTTCTTGGTGGTGTGATTGTTTTGGGGTCTCCATGCTCTCTAAGTATGCTCTCACCCTGAGGCTGAGGGAAATCCCGACACAGGAGCTTTACCTAAGCAGCCACTTATCCATGCTGGGATGAGAGACTCCTTTGTGGTATGCCTGCCTTGAGGGCTCCACGTTCCTGCTCCTGTAAGCAACCCCTCACTTTGCTCTGTAAGTAACCCCAGTGAGCTCATTGGTTCACCAAACTGGTATTGGTGCAATTGTACTTTGGCTGTCATCTGGGCCCTAGCTGGAGTGGAGATGTGTGTTTACATCTTCCCTAGGGAGAAGTTTCCGGTTATAACATTACACACACACACACACACCATACATACGAGTATGCATATATATAAGTATATATATATGCAAACATGCCTTCTTATTGGCAGCTGCAATGCCTTTGCCTGTCATGTTGCTCTCTCTATTAAAACACCTGGCTAAGGCCTGTGCATCCTTTAGACTCTAGAAATTTCCCCATGGCCACATGGTGATGGTGCCTGTAATCTCAGCACTCAGGAGACTGAGACAGGCGGGTGTGTAGTGCCAGGCATGCCTGAGCATTTCCCTGCCTCTCACATACAAACCACTGCACAAATACCTCAGGCCCATGTTGTGTATATCATCCCTTCTCTCTCCTTCTCTCTCCTTTCTAGCAGTTACCTTTTGCATTGCTGTGATAAAATACTCTAAAGAAGCAATTTAAAGGAGGAAAGATTTACTTTACTCATGGGTTACGGGAATGCAGTCAGCCCTTTATGCAGGGAAGGAAGGCATGTGGCAGCGAGAGCAGCTTGATGGCTTTGGCGGTGGGAATGAGAGGCAGCTGGTTTCCTCACAAAACAGAAGACCTGGGGCTGGGCCAGGCTCAAGACCCTTCCTCCTGGGACCCACTTTCTCCAGCTAGCCTCCACCTCCTAAAGCTTCTGCAACCTCCCAAACAGCTCCACCAGTGGCGACCAGTATCCAAACACGGGTCTGTGGGAGACATTTCACTTCCAAACCATTATATATACACACACTTCCTTCTCCCACCCTCCCCCTGTATTTCCTTTATGTACATTTATTATATTATATATATGCCTGTATGCCGGTTGCTTATTTGATATTCTTCTCTGGTACACTGTAAGTTTCTAGCATAAAGAACTGTGTCTGTTTACTCAGTAATGTCATTTCTGCCTTGAGATGTTTGTTGAATGAATGAGCACACTAATAAAGGAATGAACAGGGAAATGGATGGATAAACAACTCCCTTGGTATGTTCATGCTTCACTCTGAGACGAACTCTTAAGTGGCAGAATTTCAGTTTCTGAGGATGAGAGATGTTTTCTGTGACATCATAAAGGAACAGACCTAAGGCTCAGAACCACGTGTTTCCTTGTGTGGCTTGTACTTGCCAATGATAGGAAACATTACAATTTTACTGGGTTTCTGAGAATCAACAACATACGTATGGAGTACAAACAGTGACAAAGAAAGCAAAGAGCCTGATGAAGAGTCTTCTGTGAGCAGCAGAGTCCTCCCACTCTTGTTTACCCTATGGTCAGGCCACGCTTACAAACTAACTCATTGTTGCCTCAAAGCATTCATTTTAAGTGGGAGAAATGCAATGCAAGAACAAACATGAATTGTTTTAAAGTAAAAACATTGAGCAATAAAGTTAAAAATGGCAAATAGAGACTTGAAACACTGTGATGAAAGAATGATGTTTTATCAAAGTGGGAGGAGAAGTTATTTTTAAGGAAGACTTGAGAGATTTGAACAGTCAGGAATTCAAAAGGGTGTCCAGAATTCTAGTATATTAAGAGAAGCTCAAATTGCTGATGGTCCTGTCACAGAGAGTGGGTGCTCCCATGCACTTGGGTGCTACTGGAGGAAGTGTGGAAAGCGCTTGCTAGGGAGCACTCTGGCAGGGGCTTGCAATCCCTGTGGGCAGAGAGATAGGAAGAGGGTGCGGTGGCTTCAAGGTGCCAGGCCTGAGCCACAGAGACACAGATCCTTGAGCTGAGAACTGAAAGGGCCAAATATTCAGCTCAAGGTTTTGTATTTTGTATTTTGTTTTGTTTTATCATGAAAACCAAGATATGGGGCACTGAAGAAATCTCAAGGGACAGTCAATTTTAAATATCGAGTCTTATAAAGTCTTTTGTTACCACACTCACAAAATCATTGTCCTTATAAGACCAGGAGAAAAACCTCAGGGGCCATCCAGTCTGAATGTAGTTTGTCATTCGTCATCCTTAATTAATGAGGGCTCCTTTATTTACTAAATTTTTTTTAGTGTGCGTGTGTGAGTGTGTTTTCCTGTGTGTGAATGTGGGTCCTCAGGTGACATGGTCCACAAGTGGAAGTCAGAACACAACTTTTTATTCTTTATTTTTTTAATTAAGTGGAAACTTTGTATGCACAAGTCACATGGTACCACCATTTTGCTCCTCCCTGTCCTCATCTCACTGTGGGCCCTCCTCAGTGGGATTGCTGGTGTGCACCATGGGATTGAGGGCTATGTGTTATGTGAGCAGAAGTCAGTCATTGGGGAGGAGCAATACCTCTGGAAATTCCCACCACCATGGCTCTTACAATCTTTCCACTCTCTCTTCTGCAGTTTCCTGGGCCATGGCGGATAACTTTTAAGTCTATTTTAGTGTTGAGCTTTTAGCAGCTTCTGGATTTCTGCTTTGGAATTTTTTTTTCTTTTTTTGAGGTAGAGTCTCTCTCTAGCCCAGGCTGACCTGGAATTCTCAGGCTGGCCTCGAATTCATGGAGATCCTCTTACCTCTGCCTCCCAAGTGCTGGGACTAAAAGTGTGCACAGCCATGCCCGGCTTCCTGCTTTTGAGTGTCCTCAGTGTCTGTCCATTACCCTGTCTCAGGTTATCAGGCTTGCTGTGGGAGCAGCACTCTTGCTCATCTCTCCACGTCCTCTATGGTTTCACCTGGGCTCTCGCTGATGTGTTAGGGGTGGTTCATCTCCTGCCAGAGAGTCAGCTATTATTTCTGGTCTTGTTGGTAGAATTAGGTTGATCTTTCTGCCTTCTGAAAAATAAAAAGTTTCTCCAAGGAGAGTGAGATCAGCATAGTAAAATGGGACAAGCATTGTTAATTTGGAGGTTATAATGGGTGTAGCCTCTCTTTAGGCCCATGGTTTGTGGAAGCTTCCCCTTGAGGTCCAAATTCTTGGTCTTCATAGTCATTTGGTTTGGATCCCAGTTCCAGCTATGGGTTCCTTGCCACTGAGTGGATCTCTTAGCCAATCAGAGAGCCCTTGATTACTTGCCTAGGTTGAGTGTCACTATTACACAGTTATGTACATCTTGTCATGCTGGTCTCTGTCATATAGCAGTGTCTCCTTCTTTCTCCCAACATTGTTGGCCAGTTTCCCCTGGTAGCTCAGGTAGCACATTTCAGCACTAAATGGGCTATCCTTCTGGGAACTGGCTTCCTTCCAGATTCCAGATGGGTCTTTTGGTGTTGTGTGACAGCAGCCTGTGGTGTCTTCAGCAGTAGGGTCTTATCTTTTACCTCAGATGGGTAATCAGTGCTTTGACAGGAGCCTTTCTTGTTTTGGGGACCTCGTAGGCCTCTCTGATCAAAAGCTCAATGTGGGTAGTAACCAATTTCTGGTAGTGGGAGTTACAAGCCAGTGCCAATTGTATTAGGGTTAGGCTTCATCCCACCCTCTTCAGGGCCCTTCTTGAACCAGATGATACCCTTTGGAGGGTTATAGCTTTTGGCCTATTTTCCAAGAGTAAGGATTTTATAGTACCAATTCATTTTGGATCTAGTTTTGTGTATATCTCACCCCATCCTAACCCCTAAGCCCTTCCAATCCTATTATATGACTCTTGAGTTGCATGTCAGGTTTGCTTGTAATTCAAGCGGATCCTGATTAGGAACCACAGATGAGGGAGAATATGTGGTGTTTGTCTTTCTGTTCTTGTGTGAGTTTCCTGAGTATGATCTGTTCCAAGTTTATCCATTTTCCTGAAAATTTCGTTATGGGCTGGAGAAATGGCTCAGTGGTTAAGGCACTTGCCTCCAGTGCCTAAGGCCCCGGGTTCAATTCCCCAGGACCCACATAAACCAGACTCACAAGGTGTGGCCCTGGTGCACTCTCTCTCTCTCTCTCTCTCTCTCTCTCTCTCTCTCTCTCTCTCTCTCTCTGCTTGAAAATGAATAAATAAAATATTAAAAAAAGATGAAAGAGTTTTTTTTTTTTTAAAAAAAGAAAATTTCGTTATGTCATTTTACCTTACTGCTGAGTAAAATTCCACTGTCTATATGTACCACAACTTTGCTATCCATTTGTCCAATGATGAGCATCTGGGTTGATTCTGGGTCTTAGCTATTGTGAATTGAGCAGCTATAAACATGGTTGAGCAAATGTCTCTGTATTGAAGAGAGGAGTCTTCAGGGTATTTGCCAGTAGAGGAATAGCTGTGTCAGTTAGCAGCTATTGTCATCTTTTTCAGGAGTCTCCACACTGACATCCATTGTAGTTGTACAAGTCTACACTCCCACCGGCAGTGGATGAGGGTTCCTTTTTCCCCACATCCTTGCTAACATCTATTGTTACATTTTTTAATGATTGCAATTCTGAGTGGAGTGAGGTGGAATCTCATTGTTGTTTTGATTTGCATTTCCCTGATAATTAAGGGTGTTGAACATTTTCTTGAGTATTAGCCATTTGTATTTCCTCCTTTGTGAATTCCCTGTTCAGCTCACTGACCCATTTTTTGAGAGGATTTTTTAAAATTACTTAACTTTTTGAGTTAAAAAATTTTTTTTGTAGACTCTAGGTATTAGGCCTCTGTCTGTGATATGGTGTAGCTGGTGAAAATTTTCTCCCAATCTGATGGTGGTCTATTGACTCTGTGTATTATGGTATGTTTGTCTGTACAAAAGCTTTTTAGCTTGATGAGGTCCCATTGGTTGAGTGATTGTTGAATTTCCTGGGCTACTGAGGTAATGTTTAGGAAGTTTTTCCCCACTCCTATATTGTGGAGAGTTTCCCCCTATTTTTTCTTTCAAATTTTTAAGGGTTTCAGGTCTTTAATTGATGCCTTTAATCCTTTTAGAATTGACTTTTGTGCATGGCAAGAGGAATGGGTCTAGTTTAATTTTTTTACATGTATTTATCCTATTTGTCCAACACCATTTATTGACGATGCTGTCTTTTCTCCAGTGAATGATGTTCGTACCATTGTCAAAAATCAAGTAGCTGTAGTTACTTGAACTAAAGGCTGGGCCTTCAGTTCTGGTCCATTGGTCTGTATGTTGGTTTTTAATGCCAGTACCATGCTGTTTTTGATGCTGGGGGCTGGAGAGATGGCTCAGCGGTTAAGGCACTTGCCTCCAGTGCCTAAGGTCCTGGGTTCAATTCCCCAGGACCCACATAACAGAGACCCACAAGGTGGTGGCCCTGGTTCATTCTCTCTCTCTCTCTTTCTCTCTCTGTATCTCTCTGCTTGAGAATGAATAAATAAAATATTTTTAAAAAAGAATGATGCTGGGATTTTTATTGGTATTGAGTTGAATTTGTATATTTCTTTTGGTAAAATTGCCATTTTCACAGTATTAATTCTACCTATGCAGGAGTATGGATGATCTTTCCATCTTACTACATCCTTCTTAATTTCCTTTTTTTATTTTTTATTATCCATAATTAGATACATTTAATAAGGGAATAATGTATTGATGTCTTCAGTTCCCCTATTTCCTTCTCGAGTGTTTTTTTTTTTTTAAGTTTTTTTGAGGTAGGGTCTTGCTGTAGCCCAGGCTGACCTGGAATTCATTGTGTAGTCTCAGCCTGCCCTCACACTCACAGCCATCCTCCTACCTCTGCCTCCCAAGTTCTGGGATTAAAGGCATGTGCCACCATGCTTGGCCTTCTTGAGTGTTTTTATTATATAGGTCTTTCACATCCTTGGTTAGTGTTATTCCAAGGTATTTGATTTTTTTTTTTTGGTGTGTGTCGGTGTCTATTGAAAATGGGACAGTCGATTTCTTTTTCTGTATGCTTGTCATTTGCATACAGGAAGGCTACTGACTTTTGTGTGTTAATTTGTATCCTGCCACTTTGCTGAAAGCATTTATCACTTTTAAGAATTTTACAGTAGAGTCTTAGGTCTGTTATACATAGGATCATGTCTTCTGCAAATAGGGATAGTTTGACTTCTTCCTTTCTGATTTATATTCCTTTTATGTCTTTCTCCTGTCTTATTGCTTGGGCTAGAACTTCAAGTGCAATGTTGAAGAGCAGTGATGAGAGTGGACATTACTGTCTTATTCCCAATCTTAATGGGAACTCCCTGAGTCTTTCCATACTCCATTGAGTATGATTTGTGCTTTAGGTGTTTCGAAGATAGCCTTTATTATGTTAAAGTACAAGCCCTCCATGCCCAGTCTCTCTAGAATTTTAATCATGAAATGATATTGAATTTTGTTTAAGGCCTTCTCTATCGATTGAAATGATTATGTGGTTTTTGTGTTTAAGTTTATTTATGTGGTGGATTATCTTAATCTATTTTCATATGTTGAGCCATCCCTGCTTCCCTGGGATGAATCGTACTTGATTGAGGTGAAAAATGTTTTTGATGTGTTGTTGAATTAGGTTTACAAGGATTTCGTTCAGAATTTTTGCATCTAATTTCATCAGGGATATAGGTCTATAGTTTTCCTTTCTTGTTGTATCTCTGTCTGGTTTTGGTATTAGGGTGATGCTAGCTTCATAGAAGGAGTTTGGGAGCACTCCCCGTTCTCCAGTTGTGTGAAAAAGCTTGAGAAACAGTGGTTTCAGTTCTGTGATGAAGGTTTGGTAAAATTTGTCTGAGAATCCATCAGGTACTGAACTTTTCCTTTTTGTCAAGGATTTTGATTCCATTCTCAATCTCAGTGGATGTGATGGGTTTGTTTAGAAGCAGAGAACAACTTTTGGTGTTGGTCCTCATCTTCTACCTCATTTGAGACAGGGTCTCTGGTTCTATCTCTCCTCCTCATTGTTCATTGCTGCATTTGCCAGGCTAGCTGGCCCCCAAGCTTAAAGGAAAAATATGTCTCTGACTCACATCACTGCCTATTTGCTGGAATTATAGAAGCTCACCAAGGCTTCCAGCTTTATATTAGGCCTGGGGATCTGAACTCCAGTACACTGGCTTAATTGGTGGGTGCTTTCCTTTTTGATATTATTTTCTCAATTTGCCATGATAGATAAATGTGTTTTTTTCTCTCTCTCCCTCTCTCTCTTTCTCCCCAGTGGATAGGGTTCCATGGCATATGATATATTTATTACCTTATAGTTTCTTGTTCTTTAGCTCAGTTTACTTGAATGCTTGTGAATGCAGTGCTCTGGCTAACTTAATTTTCTGCACATTTATGAGAGAGCAGCACAGAGCCCATAGTAGGCACCTAATTGATGCTTATTAAATGAATGGATGAATAACATATGTGAAAGCACTTTCTCTGGCTTAAAAAGTTCAAGTTCCTTCCAAACATGGATAGAATTTGAGGCTGAAAGCAATAAAGAGGAAAGAACCATGGCTTTTAGATTTATATAGAATTGATTTGAACATGTTTCTGACATTTATTGACCATATTAGCTTTGGGCAGGAGTTAATCTTCCATGTCTCAGCTTTTTTAAAAAATCCAGAAAATGTTTATATTAACTTCCTTATAGGAAAGCTAAATATTCAGTATATATGTGAGCCACCTAGACAATGACTGGAACACAGTGCAGGCTTAATAATACTGTCCTCATTTCCCTTCATTTTAGTACACTCACATTGACTACAAAACCATCCACATTTTGGATCTTTGAAAATAGTCTTTAACAAAAGTTTTTACTGACATCCTCCATACATACATAGATAATTTACCGTGGTCATAGTCTCTCCCCCTCCTCTCTGTTGTTCCCCTCCTTCACTGAATCCTTTCCAACCAGTCTTTCTTCTACTTGGGTGTCATCATTTCCCCCTTCTATTATGCAGGCTTTGTGTAGGTAGTGTTAGCCACTGTGAGGTCATGAATGCCACAGCCATTTTGTGTCTGAAAGACAGTATTGTAAGCACTTCTCCCTTCCTTTGGCTCTTACATTCTTCCTACCACTTCTTCTGCAATGGTTCCTCAGCCTTGGTGGTTGTGATTGAGATTTCTTCTTAGTCTTTAACACTCCACAGTCACTTCTCAGCACTTTATTATGAGTTTTGAGTCTCCAGTGGTCACCACCATCTGAAAAGATAAGCTTCTCTAACCAACAGTAAAAATAGCATTAATATGTGGGCATAAGCATAAGTACTTAGAGAGCAGTTTAGTGAGCATTATATGTCTGTGATGGTTAAATTTTGTTGTCAACTTGACCTTTTTGCAATCTTGGGTAGGCCTCTGATGTTGTTCACAGGAAGACAACCCTCTCAGTGGGGCTGAATGTAAGGAAGTAGCAGAATGTAAGGAAGCTAGAAACAGACATTCTTTCAAGGAAATTACAGAGACATAGGGAGTCAACAAGTCTGGGAAAGGGTTGCAATACCCTACCCTAAAGCTATATAAAGGAGAAGAAAACCTCCTCTCTTTTCCCTATATGTTTTATTGTGATAGGTTTCTCTCTATGCTTGGACCTGTGAAAGGGGGCTAGCCTCTTTCATTATTATAGAACTTCCCCTGGATCTGTAACTTCAATAAATCCTTTTCTTCCATAAATTTTGCCTGGTTTGGAGGTTCATCCCAGTGGTGTGTGGCTGACTATGACAGTTTGTAATGGGGTGAACTGAGTATTAGAATTTAGATAATTTCCAGCAAAAATTCCAGTGCACCCCAAAATTTAAGGAGTACCTGAATTCTTGTCTACAAAATTAAAGAATTATATAATCATAGACGACAAGATATTAAGGTATAGTGGGAGACTTTATTATTTAAGGGAACATGGGGAGTTACAGAGTTCTGCAGCCACCAATGTGGGGAGAAAAACATGGAGAGTTTAACAGAACTTATGCTGTTTAGCTAAACAAGCAGGAGAAAACCTAATAGAGGGCTCCCATCATGAGAAGGAAAGGTTCATGTAGGAAAAATCTGGAGCCTTTCCTCACCCCAGCCATTAGGGGTGGGGGAAGGCCTTACCTTTCTAAGGCCTGGAGATTCAGAAGTCTTTCTTCTAGGACACCATGTGGAAAAGAAGACTGGCCTTTGGTTTAGCAAAGCTTTTTAAGAGTTCCCCCAGGTAAATCAGAGAGACAGCTGATTGGTCTATACCTGACCAATCAGTTTTTGCATCTAGGTTTGGGCTCTGGCTAGAGACACTTCCCACCCAAGGGTAGGGGGTCTATGGAGCTTCCTGAACCATCACAAGTTTTGGTACCAGGATCTAGAGTGATGAATCTGACCATGTGGATTTTGGTCTTCTGAAACTTGTATACTGGAGGAATGAACACAGACTTGGTACTTGTAACTGAAGATGCTTTCCAGAGCACTAAGCCAAGTTTATGGACTATTCTGGTGAGAATTTGAAAATGAGAATTGAATTTGGAGTCTTGGCTTGTGAACTTTCTATGGGGAAGGAGAGACTGCAGAGAACATTATTAGAACTGTGTTACTGGAATTAGAGCTGGCTATGTTCTAATGCCCATGCCCAGAGAGTTTGATCAAGGTTGAATTTAAGTAATGGATTGATGTGTTTGGCTAACGATATGGTACTGAGAATTTAAGATTCAAGTTTGGGAAAAACTCAAAGCATTTAACTTACTGGCACAGAGACTGGCTTTAGATTACTGAAGCTGCTATTGTGAACACATTAGCAATCCTAAAGAAGACAGCCTGTTTTACACTGAAGCAATGGAAAGGATGCCTGAGGTTTTTCTACCCAGGAACGACTAAATGATAGACAGTGCAAACTCTTTTGAAAGGAGATAGCTGAAAAGAAGGAACCTGCTCTTCAAAGTTCATTTTGTTCCTGAATTAACAACATGGCTGTGTCCTGAATACTGGTATTGCTTTTGGAAGCATGAGAAATGCATGCGTGTAGTGGGTCATGAAGAGTGTACGGTTCCAGGAGCCACTGCTGAGAAGTGGTATATGGAACAGTGGGTGAAGTCCTTGACAGGCCAGTGAATGCACTGGAAGATGGACTGTGGTTTGCAATGGAGACTCAATATTTGGATGGAACAGGCCAGTGAAGCTGTTGGAAAGATGGACCATGGTTTGTAATGGAGACCCAAGGTTGTTTTAGATACACCAGGACTGAGCAAGGGCTACCATGGAGAGCTGTTGGGCTAGGGATGGAAGTTTTCCCAGCAACTCAGCCAAGCTGGAGGGGTGGAATTGGAAAATCCAGAGATTGTCAGTCACTGGTTTTGATATTGACCTTGAACTTCAGATGTTAGATGTTTGCCTAATGGTTGTTAAGTTGGAAATGTTTACTCTGTGCCATTATATGTTAAAAGTTTGTAACTTGGCTTGATTTTATAGAACTCACAGTTAAGGGAGCTTGCCTTGTGTTGGGGGAACATTATGTGTTTCCAGTTATATATGGGATAGTTATGTCATGTTGGGCGGAATTAAGATCTTATTACTGTCTTCATTTGGAAATTAAGTATGGTTTGATGTCAAGTTGACAAGGGGTGGACTTCTGATGGTTAAGTTTTGTTGTCAACTTGACCTTTATAGTAATCTTGGGTGGGTCTCTGATGTTGTTCATAGGAAGACAGCCCTCTCAGTAGGGGGCAGGATGTAAGAAGCTCAGGGGAGCCAGAAACAGACATCCATTCCTGGGAGGGAAATGCAGGAAGGAAATTCCAGAGACTTGGGGAGTCCACAAGTCTGATAAAGGGTTCTAACACCCTGTCCTAAAGCTATATAAAGGGGAAGAAAACCTCTTCTTTTCCCCCTGCTTATTTTGTTGGTGATGGGTTTCTCTCTCTGCTTGGACCTGTGAAAGGGGGCCAGCCTTTTACACCATTATGGAACTTCCCCTGGATCTGTAGCTTCAATGAATCCTTACCTCCCATTAACTGTGCCTGGTTTTGGAGGTTCATCTCAGTGGCATGTGGCTGACTATGACAATATCCACTTAGCTGGACAATAGTAGTAGTTCCCTCTAGGGTTTATGACCTCTCCAGCCATAGGATTTTGATTAGGTTTTCAGTCCCAGGCAGGAATTCCCTCCCATGGAGCTGGCTTCAAATCCAGTCAGAAAGCAGTTGGTTTTCCCCCATAACACATGCCACCAGTGTACCAGTCAGAGTATTTGGCCTGGTGGTCCAGCTATAAAGCTTGAAGGGTCCACTGCTGCTAAGCCATCAATGACTTTTCTCCCCTAACAGGCTGCATAGCTCTTTCCAGCATCCTGACAGCTAGACAACAGGGAGGAGGCTTCCAGCTCAGCTCCAGCTTGGTTTCTCAGTGTTCTTCAGTCCCAGGATGTGGTATGTCTCGTAGGAAACTAAGAGCCTTTGCAATAGCCTGTAACATTTTGGGGGTACCATAGGCCTGCCTCCCTGACTAACAACTTGATGGAAGTTATCCCACCCCAGCACTGAAATTTCAGCAAGTTATTAGCCAGGGAGGCCCATCTTCAGAGAGAATCTTCTCTGGCTAGCAGTGAGAGCAGCACTAATTTTCTTTCTACCACTTCCTCTGTAATATTTACCATGCCCTAGCAGGTGTGATATGGATGTCTTGTCCAGTGCTAGGTGCTGGTCTGTCTCTTCATCATCTTGGGTCTCCCTGGTATTCCCACCATCTGCTAAAAGAAGCTTTTCTAACCAAAATTGAGAATAGTCCTAATCTATGGTTACAATCATAACCATATAGAGGGCAATTTTGAGCACAATGCATCTATTTAGCCAAAGAAAAATGGTAGTTTCCCCTCTATGGCCTATGACCTTCTAAGCCATAGGCTTTTGACTTTGTTATCAGTGCCAGCTGTGGATTCCTACGCCCACCCCAACCCCTGCATGGAGTGGGTTTCAAGTCCAACTAGGGAACTGTTGGTTGCCTCCATAACTGACCTCTCACTGTTGAACCAGTGGGTACATTTTTCCTGGCTGGCACATTTGCAGGTTGCAGGATCCACGGCTGGTTTAGACTGTTGAGAACTTTCCTCCCCCTGCAGCCTGATGCAGCCATGCAGCCCATAGCACTTTCCAGCACTAGTTGGCTCATTTTCAGTTTTCTTCAGTAATAGGGTCTTATGGGGGTCTCGATTTTGTACTCATATTTTTGTTGTGTAGGAACTGATAATTTAGTGTCTGGTGTCTTATGGAATTCAGTGTGTTCCAAGGAGCCTAGGATCATGTTGCCTTTTTTCCTAAGTTTCTCCTTTCCTTCCTCCCTCCCTCCTTCCTTCCCCCCTCTCTCTTTCTTTTTGTGTGTATGGGTGCACTAGAGCCACTGGCCATTGCAAAATGTACATCAGACACTTGTGCCACTTTTTGTGTCTGGCATATTGAGTGGCTTGGGAATTGTATCCTGGTCAACAGGCTTTGCAAGCAAGCAGCGCCTTTAACCTCTGAGTTATCTTCTCAGTTCCTTGTTGCTTTTTTTTTAAAAAAAGCAAACAGAAAAGTACTACTTCAAGGGCATAAAATTAATGTAGAAATTGTTTCTTACACATTTTCAACTCAGGAACTTCTGGAGATGGACAGAAGATGACCTGGGCCAAAGCTCACTGGTTCTGCTTGCCATCACTGAAGATGTCTTTTTGGAGTTAGAAACAAGCTTTATAATAGCCGTTGGGAGTTTAATTTGTAAGGAGATAAGTTTTGTAATGGAAAATGAACTTGATCATATTTTTCTTATACTACTGATTATTTCCTCTTAGACAGATCATATTTGTGTCCTTAGTCTTTAGGTTATCTGGAGCTTTTGAAACTAATAACTTTATAGCTTAAAAGATACTTACTTCTTTTTAAACAAAAACAATGACATTTATCCATGACCATCTAGTGTTGGGACAATTTGGGTTTAGTTTGGAGGTTCTAGAACAGAGTTGTATTGGGGCAGAGATGAAGGCTGATTACATTCTAATGATAGTCATTTGAAATATCTGGTCATGTTCAAACACAGGACCATTACACATGGTTTCATAATGGAAAATAAACAGGCCAGACAATTCGGTATACACACACCATCTGGTGACCTTGCCTTTGACTCCTCAGGGAGGGAGCTGATAGAAAAACGGATGATCTCAGATTGTGATTTGCCCAAAGTTGCAGAATAACATCATTATACTCTAATTCCCAACTGATGCTTCATAAACTTTCCTTTTACATTTTGTAAGATTCTCAAAGACTTGAAGCTTTTCAAACTGTATTTACATGTTAAAATTCCTAGCCATTCTCTTCTAACTTCAGAGTATATGTTGAATTGTTGTTATTTTTTTGTCACAATGAAAATAGCTGAAGGGAAGATTGATTTGGTCATGGTTTCAGAGGGTCAGTCCATCACGGTGGACAGTGTGGTGGAGCAGAGAAGCTCACATCACGGTGACCCAGAAGCAGACAGGGAATGGCTACGCTGCCGGTTTTCTCTTTTTCTCCTTTGATTCCATCCAGGTTCTTGGTCTGTGGTATGGTGCCACCCATCTGCAGGGCAGTTTTTCCTCTCTTAATTAGTCATTTCTGGAAACACCCTCATAGACACCCCCAGAGGTGTGCTTTACTAATTAATCTAGGCATCTCTCAGTCTAGTCAAATTGACATCAGTGTTAATCTTCAAAGATTAACCATCACAATCATGATTTGAATTCTCGTTTTGAAAATATTTTTAATTATTTATTTGCATATAGAGAAGAGAGAGAAAGAGAGAGAGAGAGAAAGAGAGAGAAAGAGAGAATGGGCATACCAGGGCCTTCAGCCACTGCAAATGAACACCAGATGCATGTGCCACTTTGTGTTTGGTTTTATGTGGGTACTGGGGAATTGAACCTGGGTCGTTAGGCTTTGCAAGCAAGCGCCTTAACTGCTGAGCCATCCATCTTTCCAGCCCTGAATTCTTTTTATGACAGTCTTTTCTCTACTTTCTGCTCTGAGCTGCCTCTTTCCCCACTAATATTAAGAAAATTTGCATTTTATTTGAAAGCAGGATAGTTGAAAGTAGAAAATCATCTCACAATTTGCTTAATGTGCCCAAGAATATCTTGTACTTACAACTCTGGGTAGCATTTTACTTTTCTCCAGTTTTGCTGTCCCTCTCCCTTATTTAATGTGCTCCGTAGTTCAAAACAGGATCTATTTATTTTTGGCTCCACTGGTGGTGACTTTTAGATGTATTTGTGGAATCTTGTTCTTAGAGGAGGATCTAGGGAGACCCTGTTGTTGTATGGATTAACCACCATCAGGCACAGCTGGTGCAGATCAGCATGCTGCAGTAAGAGCAGAGGGTTATCAGCAGAGCTTGTGTGTGCAGTTGTACAGACAAGAAAAGGGCCTCTGTCTCTAGGATAGAGAAAGGAAAAGAAATATATAGAGAGAAGATACTAAAGAGAAACAGGAGAGGAAAGAAATTAACAGAGTAGGGATTTTCCTAGTGACCACAGAAACAAGTGGTAAGGGAGAAACTACAAAGTAGAGAAGGTCTTCTTAAATTAACTAAAATGATGTTTAGATGTAATTGCTCATAGTGCGAGAAATTTGAGTTATTTTATTTGATATAGTATGTTGTTGTCCTTTGTGGAGGTGTAAAGAGAGAAATTGTAGGGTACCTTGAGAACCCATGGATGGTCCTTGAAAGGAGTGAGGAGGAATGGACAACTTAAGATAAAAAGATGTACATTCCATATTCCAAATTGCCTGTCCTCAGCCTGATTGGTTGTACGTTATGCATGGTTCACTCACATGCTTCTTGGGGTCAAGATGAATGGGGCCAGCCCAAGTCTCTCCTAGTAGGGAGACAAACTTCCCCAGATGTTCAGAGAATATGCTGAGTTCCCAGAAGCCTAGATGCAGCAGTTTCTGAAAGAAATGTTCCTGTCCAGTCCCTGGGAAGAATTGTACACTTGATACTGCTGGATCAGAGCCTGTTGTAGACAAAGGTGAGGCATCTCAGCACCCACCCCTTTGCAGGTCAGGCAGTAAGGTGGGACCAGGTCTTGAAAATGTCAATTCTTATTTGTAGCATTACAAAATTTTCTTTTATTCTCTTGAGACTCAAGAACTTTACATTTGAAGATATACTTAAATTTCAAGGCATGTAAGAAGATCCCCAGTGTTAGCAGAAGGTCATTGTGTGAGGCAGCCCCCACATTAATTCTGGGTCAAGGCGAGTGTGCAAAATAGCCCTCAAGGTCAATTCTAGTTATTTAAATATGTTTCAGATACTGGTCCATACACTGTTTCCAGTGTTCATTATTCTGTAAGTTGTGTTAAAAACTTTAAAAACAAGGAGATATGCAAAAATCTGAAGAAAGATAGTATGTAAACATATTTTTATGGATGATGAGGAAGCACCAGTGTCAGGTTCTCTAATTCAATTGTAGAAAGAAGATAGTGTATAGGTGAAGAATATATTTGTGAAGGAAGAACTGGGTCAAGTTGAAGAATGATAAGACTGTAAGAGAGAAAAATATCTAGCACAAAAGATGCTCAGATCAAATAGTACTCATGTCAATTTAGTTTGGTGTTTATAGAAAATACTTATTGAAATACAAGGCATGATTTTGATAGAGTTCATGCTGATTTCTGTTTCCTCTTTGTGGAATGCCTTTAAGCAAGTAGAACATCCTTAAATAATGTTCTTCAGGTTATTACATTATTGGAAAAGTGGATTCCCAGTGGGATAGCCTTTCTTCTTAGGATGTAGGTTGTCTCTGAATACATGGTGATTCTCTGTTTAGTAACCAATCTAAAAGTTGTGCAGATCGTTGAGATTTGTTATCATTGTCATTCCTCATCTCTTTGGAACAAATACCAGGTAATGTATTTTTAATGTGTCTAATATGCTTTTTGTCTAATGCATCTATTCTGGACAAATGTATCTATTCTGCTTTGGACCAGTCCCCCATGTCATCAAAGATATGCATTTTTGAAACAGCTGTTGGGGTTACAAGATGGGGCCATGAAGCAGATCAAAGCTAATTGGCCCTTAGGCTAAGCAAGCTCATGACCTTGGCCTCTTTAGCCCTGTGCTGTAACTAGTCCAAGTAACCTGTCCTAGGCGAAGGTCATCTTCCCTGAAGAAGCTCCAGAATCCATAAGTCATCCAACGAGGCTGATAATTCTGCTTACCCACCTTCTACCTCAGTGGTAAATGCTTGGATGATGAGTAAGAAGGAGGAGATGTATGTTATCCCTGGGATTAGTCATTCTGGGGCCACTGCCAGGTAGAAAAATAAATTAGTCATGCCTAATTTATAGGATTTGTTTCCAGGTCAATGCCAGCAGATGCTTGACTCAGATAAACATCCATAACCTTGTTATATTGAGGTAGGTTTGAGCCAATAGAAAGCCTCTGTGTGTATAATGTACAAAAGCTGTGTGACAGGTGACCCTTTTAGCGCAGTGGACTCTTCAGTCTTCATCTTGCTTTACCACTTTGAACTGTCCAAATGTGTCACTGCGTACATCACACCAGTTCTAACTGTGAAATAGACGAATGAAGCTGTAGTTCGAGTGTGCACAAGACCTAAAGGACTTCCTTTCTTCCCAGGCCCAAGAAGACCAAAGAGTACTGCTGTTCCGGGGGATGCTGGAGGCCTGTTCTCTGCTGCTGGTTGATATTCTCCACACTTCCAGGCTGGTTGTTGAGGAGGCTTGTTTGTCAGTCTGACTGGTCAGCACCTCTTTTCTGGCTTTCCTGGAACTGGCTCGCTGCACAGAGAGAGAGGGAGAGTGCTCCTTCTGACTTCTGGGGAGCCAAGATCACAATGCTATCCTGTTGTGAGCCTTCATATTTTCAGACAGAGCTAATGACTGTCATCAAAGTCTCTTTTTCAATGTAAAACAAATATAAATATTTCAATTAAAAATCCAGATAAGGAAGTTATAACCCTTCTCTTCTTCCTCTATCCTAACACAGCAAACATCTCTTTGTACTTCCTCTTTGCTTGGCTGGCCAAGAGAGTATCATACATTTTCCTGGTAGGAATCCTCTTTTTTCTTCACTTCTTGTCCACATACCCAACTGCTATTGAAGGCATCAACCTAGAAACCCATTAGAATAATAATGGAATGTTTATTAGGATTTTGTTTTATTTTTTTAATTTTTAAAAAAATATTTAGCTTCAATCAGAGAGATACAGACAGAGAGAAAGCGCACGCGCACGAGAGAGAGAGAGAGAGAGAGAGAGAGAGAGAGAGAGAGAGAGAGAGAGAGGGAGAGAGAGAGAGAGAGAGGGAGAGAGAGAATATGGTGTGCCAGGGCCTCTAGCCACCGCAAAGCAAGTCCAGATACATGCACTGCTTTGTGCATCTGGCTTTACATGGGTACTGAGGAATCAAACCTTGGTTGTTAGGCTTTGCAGGCAAGTACCTTAACCACTGAGCAATCTCTCCAGACCTCAATTTTTTAATAATCTTTATTTATTTGTAATCAGAGGGAGAGAGGGAGAGAGGGAAAGAGAGAGAGAGAGAGAGAGAGAGAGAGAGAGAGAGAGAGAGAGAGAGAGAGAGAGAGAATGAATGGGCACACCAGGGCCTTCAAACGAACTCCAGATGCATGCAAAACTGTGCATCTGGCTTTATGTGGGTACTGGGGAATCGAGTCCAGGTTGTTGAGCTTTACAGGAAAACACCTTAACTGCTGAGCCATCTCTCCAGCCCTACTTTTTCAAACTTTTAAATAACAACCTCCATACATATACATAATATGCCATCATCATAATTCCTTCTCTCACCTTCTTTTGTCTCTTTCCCATACCCCTCTCCACTGAAATAGTGTCTTCTATTTTGATGTCATTATTCTTTCCCCTATTATACTGTTCTTGTGTAGGTAGCATCAGCCATTGTTAGGTCATGAAGACCACATCCATTTTGTGTTTGGATGATAGTATTGCAAGCACTCCTCCCTTCCTTTGGCTCTTACGTTCTTTCCACCACCTCTTCTGCAACAGTCCCTGAGCGGAGGGTGAGATAGAGATGTCTCACTTAGTGCTGAACACTCTACTGTTACTTCTCAGCACTTTGATGAGCTTTGAGTCTCCCCAGTGGTCAGTGCCATCTGAAAAGAGAAGCTTCTTCAAACAAAAGTGAGAGTAGCTTTAGTATATGGGCATAAACATAAGTATTTACTGGGCAGTTTGGTGGACATCATATATCCATTTAGCTAGACAATTGTAGTAGTCCCCCCCCCCAGCTGCTTATGCCCTCTCTAGCCATTGGCTTTTGATTAGATTATCAGTACCAGGCATGAATTTTTTCCTGTGGAGCAGGGCTCAAATCCAATTAGAGAGCAGTTGGTTTTCCCCTTAACAGACATGCCACCATTGTACCAGTTGACACATCTGGCCTGACTGACCAGCTGTGTAGCTTGCAAGGCCCACTGCTAGTTAAGACCATTGATTGCTTTTCTCCCAGAAAGGCTCCTTGTCTCTTTCCAGCATCTTGGCAGCTAGTCAACAGAGGCTTCCAGTTCAGCTCAAGCTTGATTTGTCAGTAAGGCCTGTGGTGTCTTTAGCAATAGGGCCTTACCATCTAGTTCTGGTAGGAAGCCAAGAGCCTTCACTTTATTAGGATTTTTAATTGCTGGGGAAGGGGTGGTACAAATAAGAATCTTACTGGGCCCTAATCTCTCTCCAAAATGCCACCATACCTTACTAAGCTGTTCCCATACCCCATCTCAAGTGCCTTTAATCAAAGTTAACCAGGGCTAATTTTTCCTTGAAATTTGTTCCAGAAGAAAAAACATGCATATGCTTGAATGCTTTTATGTACCTATCTCCATGTACATGTTTGTATTTTAACATAGAAGGAGTCATTCTGTACATGCTGTTCTGTTCTTGGCTTTTCTCTCCTCAGTGATATGTCTTAGGAATATTTTCATACTGGCACACACACAGCCATCTCATTCTTTTCACCATTGCATCATGAACTTCTATCCATCTTATGGATGTGCTGTTTTTATTTAACCAGGCCCTGTGCTGATAGACATTTTGATGTATTTTTAAGCACCATGACAAATTATAGTTTAATAACCATCCCTCTCTATCTTATTGAAATGGGGTTTGAGTCCATAGGGTAAATTCTTTTTTTTTTTTTTTGAGGTAGGGTCTCGCTCTTGCCCAGGCTGACCTGGAATTCACTCTGTAGTCTCAGGCTGGCCTCAAACTCATGGCGATCCTCCTACTTCTGCCCCCGAGTGCTGGGATTAAAGGTGTGTGCCACCATGCCCAGCATGAGTCCATAGGGTAAATTCTTAATTGTGACATGACTTAGTCAGTGGGAATGTGTGTTTTTAACATTGATGGATATTACCAGATTGTGCTATAAAAATTGTCCATTTTCACTTTCAGGAGCATAAAATGAATTTTGAGTAGGTAGAGAAAAGTATTCCTTCCTGGCTTTCTGTTTTAAATTCTTAACCTGCTGCTTGTGCTTTAGCTTCTGGACGTCTGACACACAAATAATCAATGCTTACATCGTCCCTTTTCCCTGCCTGCTCTGAGAATCCTTCCAGCCAATCAGAGTCGCTCTTCTACCACACCTCCACTGTCCCAACATACCATTCCTCAGACACCCAGGTTTCTCTTCTATGAAGAGTGGCTTTGGAGGAACAGCCTGATTATTCCATCCCCATCGGAGCTGTGGAGTTTTGAGAGGCAATAGCCAGCTCTGCTGCCCTTACACAGCTCCAACTGTGTTGATCAGCGAGTCAGGGGAGAAACTTCTGTGATGCTTTTAAAGGAAACTCGGTGTCTGTTGTTCACTGAAGAAATAGAGCTCATTTCCCAGACAGGGACGCCACGAGGTATGACTAATCACTTGAGGCACTTTGAAGTATGTTAAATCATAAATGCTCCTTCATTAAACCGGGCTTGTAATGCCACTGGGCCTTCAGAACCCATGCCCTACGATGCCACCATACATTTCTACATACAGTCAATAGGAACATTGTCCATGAAACCCACATGGGTGTTTAAGGTAGACAGAAGACTGTGGCAGGTGGATGGTAATTATTTATTTTTTTGGTGGTAATCTAGCCACTGTCCCAGGATTTGGTTAGATTGCTGTCATATTTCCTAAGATATTTGAAACTTTTAGAGGAAAAGCTAGAAATTAGGTAGAAAATAAGAATCCACAGTCTGCATCACCCTCCATGGTCACTTGGTGGCAAGGGTATTAACAAACTAAGGACACAGTAGGATCGCCATACCTAGAGCTCATTGCTCTAGGAGTGGAGTACCGTGCCGGATACCAGAAGAAGTATCTTCACTTTGCCCACCTTAGTCATTAGTAGAAGCCACCACCTGTCAGTGTGGGTCTCCATCTGTGCTTTTCTCTCCCATTTTGTTTCTACTAGACAGCAGGTGGTATGCTGTGTTGCTCCAGCCTTCGGGGTTGAATCAGTGATGGGTGCTAGGCAGTGTGAGCTCCTTCACACTAGTCCTTGATGATCCTTATGCACCAAGTCTCTTATGCCCTCTTTCCCTCTTTGCTAAGTAATCAGACATGGATCTTATTCCCAAGATATTTCTATCTTTAGCAAGATAAGTCCTGTGAAATAAGAATGCAATAGAATCCCAAATCGAAGCCTGGGTGGTTGGCCACAGGATATCAGAGGGAGATACAATTTCCAATTAGGATTGGAGGGGAATATGGACTGTCATCGTTTTGAGTTGAATATTTAGTAGGAATTCCTAAGTGGGGATGGAATAGGAAGAAGCCATCTCCAGACTCTGGGGCTGGCAGGACTAAGTCAGAGGGCATGAATAGCAAATAAGAGATGGTCTTGGCAGGACTGAGGGCTATACAAAGGAGTCTTCATGAGGTTGTGGTTCTCTCTCTCCAGGGCCTTGAATGTCTTCTCCTGTATCTTAAGTTAGTGTTGTAAGTGGCCAAGTTCACAGCAAGTAGGAGAGGCTGGATCTGTGTGTGGTTTGTGACAGGAAGTACAAAGAAGTCTAGGTTGGCAGGAAAGGGATGTGTAGAAGAATATGACAGAAGTGACAGGCAAGTCACCCAGCCAAGCAGAGTTGCATTGGGAGGGAGCTGCAAGGCCCGGGAAGTGGAGGAGCAGGTGGCACTTGGAAATGTAATCAGGAGTGAGGGAATAAAGTATGTGTCAGCAGTTAGTGGGCTGCAGCCACTCTGTCAGGCTTATGGGCCGACTTCCAAGCTCCAGGAGGAAAGAGTAGCATGGAAAGCAAGAAGCCGGGCCCAGCTTCAGAGGGACCAGGCAGATTTCCAAGCCAGGAGTCAGGCCTGGAACATGGGGCCTGCCTGGCTAGTAGAGAGAATGGCTTGGTGCCAAGCCAAACTCTTCTCATTCCTTCTGCTTAAGGTTATGACTGATCATACAGGTGGGAGCCTTGAGGTCCTGTGAGGAGGAAGGATACATGTGTTGGATAAACAGGCAGGCCACTGCTGGTTGGAATTTGGGCTGTTTGGTAGGCCAAAGAGGAAAAGCAGAAAATTTAAATCAAGGAGTATCTCAGTTGTTCTGCTTTAGAAGATTACTTCTTTCCAGATCTCCTAAAAAGATACAAGTTAGAACTATAGCATTAAAATTATAAAAAGTAATCTATAATTAATTAGTTTTAGCCTTCTCTTCAGTGTTGTTCCTCAGGAACATGGTCCACCTTTTTTTGAGTTTTCTTGTTAGCTTGGAGCTCACCAATTAGGTTAGACTGGCTGACCAGTAAACCCCAGGATAAACCTGGAATTTTAACTAGTTTCCAGAGATCAAACTCAGACCTTATGCTTGCAAGGCAGGCATTTTACCAACGGAGACATCTCTCCCACCCTGCATCTATTCTTTGAGATATACAAGCCTTCTCATGCAATTCTCCTGCATGAAGTGCCCCAGTGGATGGCCTACATTGCTTCAGGGTGACCTCTGAAGTGTTTGGCGAGCCCTCCTCCCACTTGGCTCTAGTGAGGGCATCGCTTTGTTCTCCTTGGCATCACTTACACTGTTCTCTCACCTGAACGGAACGTGTCTCCTCTTTAATCTAACTCTTCCTTCCGATCATAGTCATGGTTTCAGCTGCATCTGACCACATGACTGTGGATAAAGTGCTTCTCCTTGATACTCGGGGATTCATGCTGTGCTGGCTCCATTACAGAGTTTCTCACATTATTGATAAGAGCCTTTGTGCTTGCCTTGCTCCTCCTCTAAGTCCTTTCCTTTTCCTTTTCCTTTTTTCCCTTTATCCTTCCTTCCTTCCCTTCTTCTTTTCTTCCCTCCATCCTTTTTTAAAAATTTATTTTGAGATGGGGATAGGTCTCATTGTGTTGCTCAAGCTGGTCTCAGCATTCAGAGTAGCTAGAACTGTAGGCATGCACCACCATACCCAGATTTAGAATTCCTAGCAGGAATTCAGCACTGATACACTTCATAAGTTACTATAAGAATTGGCTTTGAGTCCATGGTCCAGCATTTATATTGTCTGTGTGGGTCATAGAATGCTTTTTGAGGATTAGAGAATATGTGTAGATGCACACACTCCAGTACAGCAATACTTATACTTGCAAGTAAGTGAGAGTCATGCTGTGATGGTAATTTCTAGGAAGTCGTGAACTAACACAGAGCCTAGGCAGTTAGTCCCCTCTCATCCGTGCAACGCATGGAACTGTGTTGGCGGGAGGCCTCCCTCCTCCTCCCTGCTCTGTTGTGACCTCACATTTGACCTCTGACCCCTAATATTGGCTCATGCCTTTCTGTTACAGGGTTCTCACCTTCCATCCTGCATAGCTTCCTTACCCGCTACCCCTCACCCATGCCATATTGAAGCTCTGTTCATACTTCAAGTCTTAGTTGTGTGTGCTCCCTGCTTTCTCGTGAAGGCTCCCAGGAGTTAGTACTTAAAAAATTGTCATTTTCCCCTCACTTCAAACGAGATGCTGGTATCTTTTCTTCTCTCCCTCTTGTTGGCCAGAGATAGCACAAACGCATAAGCCTTCCCAAGGGGAGGAGTGAAAGCACCTGGGTTCTTGTACAGCAGTGTCCTAGCTTCTCAGCTAAGATGTGCCAGGTGCTAGTGTAACACACTGTGACGCTGGCACTAATTTGCAATTTGGAGGCAGCATGGTTTCATTAAAGCCCGCTGTCCCCCTCTCCTCTCTTAGCTGCTTACATTGGTCATTCCTGTGTTCGTCTTGTATTAGGCAGTTTTCCAGAGACGTGAACCAATAGGTTACGATATTTCTACAGAATTACAAGGATTGTCCTAGAGGATAAGAAATCAACGGAGATTGAACCAGGACGTGGTCAGACTGAGTGCAGCCACCTGAGAAGTGGATCTGAGGCTGAGATAGTCAAGGCGTGAGGCAGGGAAAAAAGGGGCAAATCCCCCACTTCC
Source organism: Zapus hudsonius (assembly GCA_004024765.1). Taxonomy (NCBI): domain Eukaryota; kingdom Metazoa; phylum Chordata; class Mammalia; order Rodentia; family Dipodidae; genus Zapus; species Zapus hudsonius. The sequence goes on from PVHP010000535.1 coordinate 57,720, forward strand.
TGCCTTTGTTCTGTCAGGCCCTCCATGGACTACATGCCAACAGAGGACAGAGCAGTTTACGACACATTGAGTCCATTGTTTCAAATGCTAGCTCACCTCTCCCACACACTAAGCTTCCTCAGGGACACATCCAGGAATGATCTTTAAACTGGGTCCCCCTTGGTATAAGATGAGCCATCACAATTCCTTCCTTTAGTTCCAGGACAATCATGCCAATTCAGATGGTACACGCTCTGTCAAGGCTATTCAAATAATTATTTACTTAGCTGATCCTTGACAGAGAATTGTGGGAATATAAAAGTAAAACAAATACCCTGAGTCTACATAGTGAATTCCAGGTCAGCTTGGGCTAGAGTGAGACCTACCTCAAAAAACCAAAAAACAAAACAAAACAAAACAAAAAAGTATAAAATATACCTTTATGTATATTTTTGCAAACATGTATATACCTGAATACATATGAATAAGTATATACATTGTATGAGCAAATCTTGTGAAGGTATCCCGTTTCCCTCCTCTCTACCCACTGGGGTCCTTCCTCCGTACGCATACTGGATCTGTTCATAGGTCAGGGGGTTATGAACTGCACCAGAGGAAGCCAGTTTTTCTTTCTCTTTTTTTCTTTCCCCTTGTGTATTGTTGCTGAGGGGGCAATGTCTCTGGATATTCTCTCCCACCATGGCTCTTAACAATCTTCTGCTCTCTCTTCCGCTCAGTTCCCTGTACCTCATATCTATGTATATACCTCTAGGCAACATGATTCATCCAGTTAATTTATTATAGGAAGTAGTCCTTGAATCCATGTGTTCAGTCAACTGTTATCTGCAAATATTAATATTTGACTTGACTCATTTTATTTTAATCCTCCTTGTTTTGTCTTTATTGTTTGGAAGAGAGAGAGAGAGAAAGAGAGAGAGGCCACATTCATAAAACATTTGTTATAGTATTGTGCATTCTGTTTTATTGTTGTTAGTCTCTTACTGTGTCTAATGAGGAAATGAAATGTTATCATAGGTGTGCATATGTAGAGAAAATGCAGTATATGTAGCTTCTACACCATCTATGGCTTTGGGTCTCTAATGGAGATCTGGGAATCCTATGCTCTGAATAAGGGAAGAGACTACTTATCTTATTAAGACAATTTAGTGCTCAAGAAGAAAAGATATGGTGTGATTTATCTTCTAGGGAAATGTACCCTGTCAGCCTTTTTGACACTTAAGAAGTAGTGGGCCATGTCCAGGATTCTTTTTGATCTTTGACCTACTCTTGGACTTTGTCCCCATTCGGAACTGCTCTTTCTCTATCACTTCTTCCTGTACTACTTCTGATGAGTTACATCTCATATGCCAGGTCTTCCCTTACTGAAAGTCTTCCCTGAATGCTATAGGCTCAGCCTGTGTACTTCAATAGCACCTCTTCTCTCAGCTTTTGTTAGGCAGTAAGGTTAAGTTCTTGTCTGTGTCCCTCCATTAGCACCATGGGTCAGGTACCACAGCTGTCTGGTGGACACTCAGTAAATCTTTATTGCATGATAAATAGAGCAACTTCAGAGACTCCATCTAAATAAGTCTGGTTAGGCGACTCTATTGCCTTTGACCAATGAATGCTAAATGCTACCTGTTTGGTTATAGGAAAAGGCTTATTATTTATTGGATGTATTAGTTCCCCTCTCCTTGCTGGGACAGAATACCTGACAGAAATAAATTTAAGAGAGGAAGGGTTTATTTCAGTTTACAGTTGCAGATTATAGTCCATCAACGTGGGAAGGGTATGGCGGCAGAAGCTTGAAGCAAAGCTGGTCACATTCAGCCCACAGTGAGGTAACGAAGTGACGAATGCTGGTGCCGGTCAGCACTTTTCTTTTTTGAAGTCAGGAACATGGCCCATAGGATGGTGCTGGTGACAGCTAGGGTGCTCTTCTCACCTAAATTAACCTAATGAGGGTAGTCCCATCAGAAGCTAACCTGATCTAGACAATTCTCAACAGGCCATGTTAGGTTCTGTCAAGTTGACAGTCAATATAAAACATCACACTGAGCTAAAGGCTAACATTTACCACAACACTTACCACTTCATTGACTTCTTTTTTTTTTCTATTTTTCATTACCAGAAATTGAACCTAGGACTTTGTAGGCAAGCATTCTACCACTGAGATATATCTCCAGCCTTTTAAAATCTTTATTTATTTGTGTGTGTGTAGTATGTATGTATATATGTGTGATATATGCACCTGAGTGTACAGCTGTGTGTGCCCCATACACTTTCATGTGCAGGTTAGAGGAGAATGTTGGGTGTCTTTATCTTTCATCAGCCTGCTTCCTTTGAGATAGAGTCTCTCAATGAACCTGGAGCTAATATATCTTTTTCAGTCAGATTGGCCAAACTTCAGCCATTCTCTGATCTGATTCCCACAGAGTGGGGGTTATAGCAAGTTCTCTCAACTGTGGCGCCATCTCTCCAGCCCTCTGCATTTTATTTTGTGACTGAGTCTCACTAAGTTGCTCAGGTCAGCCTTGTAGCTCAGGCAGGTCTTGACTTGAACTGCCTTGAACTTGATCCTCCTGCTTAGCCTTACAGATAGCTGGAATTACAGGCCTGTGCCACCAGGCTCTGCTTTGTGTCGTCATTTCTTTATGGTGTGTTTCCATTGGGCATATGAGAGAAATCATTAAATTTCATGTCTATGGTTTGAGATGAAACCCAACCTACTCTTATCAATTCTCTCTTCCCCTAATACACACTCATTCACTCTACCCAAGGAGGGATGAACAGGGCACCCCAGGTGTGCTGAGAGCCATAGGCAGCCTTGAGGAGTAGCAGCTGCTTCCTCACCTGGAAGAAGCTGACTAAGGAAGGTAACTCCTGCTCTCCTCCCCTCACTCCGAACAAGGCACATTTTCATTCTCTACACCTCACTTCATGCTTAAACAAACTAGGATCAGTAGGGGTCACTATGGGATGCTCTTGCCAGTTTGACATAGTAACAAGAAGCAAAGATTTATCTAAATTTGTTCCCAACAATGGCAATATACGAGATATTTCCTGATTTATTTAAAGAAAGCATTATCTAATTGACACACCATCCACTAAATTATTAAAATCTACTTTTATATTTGTCTTTGTGTTTCTCTAGATAAGCAATTAGTGTATTTGTAGCATTTTTGTTAAAGTTATATTTCTACTATGTGGGTTTTTATTTTCTTGCCACCTTCTCTAAAGTTCTCCTGTGAGGCAGAAACTTTCCATTCTTGGTTTCATCCAAAAGACAAATATTTCTGGGAAAACACTGTGTTTAAGCTATTCAGCAATTCTGCTGTTATGTAACTAACCACACTAAGACTTTCAATTAACATTGGTTACATTTTATTGAAGAATGCCATAGAATAGAACAACGTGATAATGTTTCAAATGTTTGCATGTTTTTAAATAGGGGAAACTCTTAAAAATATATGCTGCATGTTGTTGATAATGGTGGAATGTAAAGTGTTTGCTTGGAATAGTGTAAAGTCCAGTGACTGTCTTCCAGGACTGACTTTAGGATGTTTAACTTTGAGAACTTTAAATCCAACCAGCTTTCCTGTCAGCATCACTTTCCACAGCTCTCTCTCTCTCCTTGCCTTTCTTTCCCTCTTGCTCTTTCCTTTCCCTTGTATGTGTGTGTGTGTGTGCATGAAGTCATGTGCTCATGTGTGTGTATGTGTGTGTGTACGTGATGGAGTGAGAGGACAACCTTGGGTGTTGTTTCTCAGGAATATCACCCACCTCTTTGAGATGGGTCTCTCCTTGGCCTGGAACTTTTCAAGTAGGTTAGATTGGCAATCCAGGTAGGCTCCAAGGATCCACACATCTCTGCCTCCTCAGTGCTGGGATTGTAAACCCATCACTATACCTGGGTTTCTTTTACATGAGTTTTGTGAATGGAACTCAGGTCCTCATACTCATGAGCCAAGCACTTTACCCACTGAGCTGCCTCCTCAGGTTCTTTTTCTCTCTTTTGTTCTGCTCACTTTGTTTTCAGTGGTAGGTGCATGTGAGACGTTGCTTCTCTTCCATTGAAGGAGGAATCATGTGAAGTCATCGTTTCCAGTCATCTCACGTGTCTCTCCTCCTGTCTTGGTGGCACTCCTCACACCTCTATTTTCTTTCTCCCCAGAACTGATCTGGTATTTTTCCCAAAGTGGAATTCCTTCCCAATTTCTCTGTATTTGCATGTCCCTCCATTCCTAGTGCCCTAGTTTAAGTTTGCTTTGCCCTCTTATTTATTCATAGCATGTTGCCTATCACCAACTTGTAGCATTTCTTTCCCCAAGTGTCACTGGGGTTCATTTCTTTATTTCACAACCCTTATGTTGCCTCCTCAGTGTAGGTGCTGGTGACACTCACTCTGTAGCACCTTGAACACACATCGGATCCTCGTACCCTTGCCTCCCCAAGTGCTGGGATTTAATGCTTGCACCACCACACTCAGCTTCCTACCATACCTAGCTTCAAATTAGCTTTAGAAAACTAAAAATCTCCTCAGCTTTTTGATCATACCCACTTTCCTATACTGTGTGGTCCACTTCTACAACCAAATCTCATCTCTTTCCATCTTCTTTTCTAATACTTGGAATATGAACTTCATGTTTCTATATGTCTTTGTTTCCACTATACAATGATAAATTCAGGAAATGTTTTCTTTTTTTAATGAAAACAATTTTATTTGTAAAATGTTTATACTAATGTAAAAGTGAACTTTTACATGTCAATAAAAGTGATATCTCAAAAGTTTTTAAACAAATCTGTATTGTTTGGAAATCTTTTAAGAGCAAGTACCACCTGGCTGGTTTCTCACTGTCTCCCAGGCTGTGCTCAGTCCACCTTGCTAATTTTACTTGATGATCTCTGGCTTTTGAAAAGCATTTCCAGTCATTTCCTTTATGCCTTTTCTTTGATTTTAAAATACAAGCAACTTAAAATCTAAGACTTATTGTGTGTTATTCAGCTATAGCTACTGAGCATTTATTGAATTCATGACAACTTGTCTGTTTATCAAGTCATGTATCTTTCTAGTTACTTATTAGCATCTGCCATGCTTATAAGCACAGCAGTATCTCCTGTGCCTGAGCACTCTGAGGTTCTGTGAAGGCACTGTGAGAAAACCACACATTACCCTTGCCTTCAAAGAGTTTACAGCCTAATGAAAGAAACAAACACCTGTCTGTGCAATTAATCAACTGTGCTTGAGCTACAGAGAGAAACATGGAGCCACAAGTAGACCTAACAGGGGTGTGTAAACCAAGAAAGAGAAGGATGTCCCACATAAGGAGGATGGCATTTGCAAAGGCTCTGTGACAGGAGGCACTAGATAGGCTCAAGACATTGACAACAGCCAGGCAACTGGAGCACAGAGAACACGGGAGTGTGTGTGTGTGTGGGGGGGTGAAGGCTGGAGATAAGCAGGGACCAGCCTGGGCCAGGGTCTCTGGGATATGGGAGGGTTCAGGCTTTATCTTCTATGTGGGAGTGGTAAAGAGCAGGAGGAGATAGTACTGTGATTTGAGAAGATCACTCTGGCCACTGTGTGGAGGACAGACTGGGCCAGGAAAACTGAGCATGGAATTTTTCTGGTTTTTAGCCACTCAGCAAACATTGCTGGTTGAGAGCTTGTGGGGCTTAACGTTCTCCCTGTGATCTCTGTATCATAATGTTTTGGCTTCAAGCTACAAGATCATGAGCTACTCAAAATACAAGTCTGACTTTGTATTATCTGGTTTGCCACAGCCTCTGCAGTTCTTTGTCCTAACACATAGTCGTAATAATAGGCAGCACTGAGTGTTAGCTATGGTGTAGGGTACTGTGCCAAAGACTTGATATGAGCTATCTCAGTTTGTTCCTACTATGAGCCAACGAGGAAGGTGTTTATATACTATTTTCCATAGGCTCAAGTGATTGAAGACATTGCCTCAGGGCGAAATGGTGAAGCTAGGCCTCAACCCTAGGTGTCTGACTGCATCAACATTGTTCTTGCCACTTCTTACTCACCTGAGGCTCTCTACCATTTCAGTGCCATTACTGTGAAAAGAAAAAACAAGGAGGTCCTTTAGCTTTGAAAAAAAATCATTTGGCTAATTGCCTAATAACTCCTTCCAAAATTTTGGTCAAAGCTTTCATGGCATCAGGCCACTTACCACCCCCTTTTCAGGATCTTATTATATGTCACACAGCCTGGCATCGTGTCTCAGCCAACTGTTGTGTTTTGATCTCTTCATTCATATGAACATATTTCTGGCAGTGTCCTTTTTTCTTTTACAGAAATCTATAATTATATGAGGTATTAATGCTTATTATCTCAAGGCACAAATGGTATTCTAGTATTCAACTTCCTCCTAAGGAGAGAATCATCAACAATTAAGAGTAACCACCAACACATAGTAAACTTAGTTCAAAATATTTGCCATCATAGCAAAGGAGCCCTCTGCCTTTGGCCTTGCCATCTGTTCAATGCTGTGTGTTTTATTTCTTCTGTCTTTATTTTCTACCTCTTAAGACAGTGTCTTCTTTAGTTCCAGTAGGCCTATCTAAAATTGGTTTGTAATTTGCCTAAAGAGAGGAATCTAATAGCAGAGCATTGCGAATTTTAACTGATACCTGATAGTATCACCATGATGATAGTCTAGCTGTTCAGAAATGAAAGCAACTGTCCACTACTTAGGAAGAAGTCTTTAAAGGACTATTCATCTTTAACCAAGCATGACTGGCTCCATACACTTTGCAAAGCAAGGTTGAAAGTTCAAGCTGAACATAGGTGAATAGGGCAACCCCAAGTTTTTTATTTTGGAGTTGGTGATTGAACCCAGGGACTTGCATATATGTTAAACACACACTCCACCAGTGAACTGCATTCCCAGTCCAAGCCCACTTTTCACAGCTGCAAGAGCCATAACACAGTGTCCAGATACAGTTGGAAATTGAGTATGGGAAGTGAATTGCTAGGCAACATGGCCTATAAGCCCGGAGAACAGGAGCTGTTCAGAAGATTAAGTGCTTTGCATTTTGGAAAAAAATATTTCTGGGGGAAATCATTAAGAAGTAATTGATTTATTAGCTAATGTGCTCCTTTAAAATTGTTTTTAGAGATCCACAGAAAGCTGAAGATGCAGCTATTAATAAATTATTTCAAAATTGCTGTTAGCTATTTCACTTAAAAATCTAGGACCAGTGAGGGAGAAAGGTTGTCCTTGTAGGAAATGGTTATAGGCAGGGGAGATAATTCTTAGTAGTTGTAGGTGTACGAGGGGGATGCTGACCACCCACTTATTACTATTATGATTGCTGTTTTAGGACCATTTTCCTCTGTTTGACTGGACATAGGGGACAGTAGTCCAGCAGACAGTAGTCAGACTTTATAAAGTCTGAGGATGACGGAGCCAGGGTCTTGCTATTTCTAATCATCTTATGTTGATATTGTCATCTTCTAGACAATTTTTGTTTTTAATGAGTTGGAGGTATGAGTGTTATGTGAAATGATGAACATATATATATATATATATATTTTTTTATGACATTGGGGGTAAGTCTATACCACCATAAAGGCCATGGACATACATATCACCTTTGATTCCTCTTGCCCCATTAGTATCATTGGTTTTAAATTAACATTCAATTAATCCTCTTAGGTAATTTAAAATGTACAATATAGTATTGGGAGCTATAGGCAGGAATTATCTTGTATAACAGAAACTTTGTACTCTATAGCCAACATCACGATTCTACTCTATGCTTCTGAGTTTAACTATCTTAGATTCCACATGAGATGATACAGAATTTGTGTTTCTATATGTTTCATTTCACATAACATGTCTTCCAGGTCCATCCATGCAGTCATGACTGGCAGCACTTCTATCTTTTTAAAGGTGGAATAATATTTGATTGCATCATATTCTCTATTATCCATTGATGTTTAGGTTGTTTCCACAACGTGGCCATTGTGAATAATGCTTTAATAAACACAGAGGTGTGTTCCTTAGAGATCTGGAGTTAAACTCTTAGAAAAATTCCCCAAATTGGCATTATTAGATCTTATGATAATTGCATTGTTAAGTTTTTGGGCAGCTGCTGTGCTGTTTTTCTTAGTGACTGTATATGCTTTATAACCCCAGGGCTCCCTTTTCCCTATACTTTGCAAATACTCATCCCTCCCTTCCTACCTTTGCTTTTTAAATTATTTTTAGTCTAAAAATAAAGTATTTTATTATGACATTTTTATACGTATACCATAATACTCATTCACCCCTCCCACTTCTTCCTTTTTTCCTTTCCCTCCCTCCATCCCTCTTTCCTTCTTGTCTTCTTCCTGCCCTTCCTTCCTTCATTTTTTCCTTACTCCCTTCATTAGTGATATGAGGTACCTGTTCATGTACCTATGGGCACTTGTATACCTTTTTGTGAAAAATGTCTTTTCAGGCCCTCTGTCCCTCCTTTAACTAGGTCACAGTTACTGCTGTAGGAGTTGCATCTTTATGTTGGCTATTCATTCCTCACTAGGTATGTGATGTGCAGGTTTTCTGTCCTATCACGTGGGGTGCCTTTCTCTCCACTGCTTGTTTCCTTCACTATGTCTGGTTTGATGATCTACTCATCATCTCTTTGTGCTTCTGCTAGTAGGTAGTCTATGTGAGCATGGATATTGAACATATTAAATCCTCCAAATCCTAAACACTGATGTTTATTTACTTATGTTAACAAAAATACTACTAGAATTAATGGACGCATTCAAAATCAAAATACAAAAGTCAGTAGTGAATCCCCAGCACTGCCCCACTCTAAAACGATTAGTTGTGTTTCTAGACAGTTTCTAGACAACACACTGAACATGAAATTAAGAAAGCCATCCCAGTTACAGCAGCATCAAAAAGAATAAAATGCTTACGAATAAAGCAAATTACCAAAAGAGACATGAGTAGTCATATTATGAGCACCACCAAATATTGCTGATCAGTTAACAAACTTAACCTCCCTCTCAGTAAGTGCCTTGCTAGACTATCAGAAGCCTAATCTGATAGCAGATTCAGACTGACTCATATGTGGGTTATGGGTTTATCCTTCCCACATACTGACTGGAACTTTAATCCAAGAGTATTAGTAATAAGGTAGTGCTGATTCCACCACTTAGGGACAAATATTTTTAGATAAATATAAAAATTTGCTAACACAGCAGTTGATTGTTCTGTGTAGCATAAATCCAACCCTTTGTTGGTTCTTGTTTTTATTTTTTCAGAAAAGGGTTTGTACAAAATCATATATATTCTCAGGTATAAAAACAAATAATTTTTTCTTAGTAAACGTCTGGAATTTTGATGTAATTGAGAAGACGTCATTTCAGGTTTCTCCACAGTGCAGATATAACAGAAGTTTTCATGGCGCCTGGGTCAATAGCATTTGGGAAGAAGTGCAATAGGAAGAGAATGAACTTTTGTTGTTTTTTGACCACTCACGATGTGCTGTAGATGACTTGTATACATCATTTTATCTTCTTTCAAATTTTGTGAGGAAGATTTCTATCTCATTTTCAGATGAAATGAAGTGGCAGAATGGTAGTGTCCAAGTTCACTGTCGCTGTTACCTTTGGAGTTGAATTGGATCCTGTGGTCGATGCCTTTACATACCAGGTGCCCAGCCAGCAGATTGGTGGAGGAGGGAGGAGAGAGCTGAGATCTGAGAGGGCCATGTAAAGTGCCAGCCATCTTGTCCAGGAAGATTTTGGGAGGGGTAAAGATACTGCTTATCTGTGAAATATAAAATTTTTTAATAATCTCCAAATTTATAGCTCCAAATATGGTTAAAGTAATGATGAAATTAATTTCAGGGATTGGTTACCTGTCCAGTTGCCTCTAGGGTATCCTGAGGAAGGCCTAACACTCAGGGAAGTACATACTTGCTCTCTGACTCCTAGGGACACTCTGTCCATGGCATCACAGGAGGACCTAGTCTATGTGGCTTGTTCTTTTTTTTTTTTTTGGTAATTTTTTTAAATTATAGAAAAACACCACTTTGGTATATCAAAAGAGCATTCCTCTACACTCAGAGCCCTGCAGCAGCTTCTGGTTTTGTGAGGGGAACTTGGCTGAGTGACTTGAAGACATTCTCAAGTGTGCAAAGATCCTTTTGTTTTTCCTCCTTGTGCCTGTTATGTCATTTATTCTGCTTTCCTGGGAACATCAGGATGCTTGATTCTCTGACTTTTGGGCTCATGATATATTTATTGAGCACAGCCCGGTGTTATGCCTTAACATGGAAGTTAGCAGGAAGTCTTTTTTTTTTAAGTTAAAGGCGATTAAATTCATTTGAGGTGACAATTATAAAACACATGAGCCCTAAATGTTATTGCAATTGGCATGGAATTCTGACAGGTGCCAAATTTTATTTCATTATCTTCTGCTATTGATTTTTTAAACAAGGTCTAAAATAATGTCCCCACCACAGATCTTTCTGGTAAAATATTAAGGAACCATCAGGACCACACTGATGGCCCATTTTCCACAGCATCAGGACCCACAAAACCTTTCAGGCTTTGTCTCCTTTTCATTCATGGTGGCCTGTTACCCAGTAACTGAGCCTTATCAGAATGGGTGGTAGAGCTGCTGGTCCTGGGGTGCATGTCTGTAATCCCAGCACTCAGGAGGCCGAGTAAGGTCTGCAAGTTCGAGGCCAGCTTGGGCTACATAGAGAGACCTTGTCTCATAAAACAAAACCAAGCAAACAAACATACACAAAAAGTATGGGTGGTAGAAACAAATCGAGTGACTTCCTTGCTGTGAGTTAGCCCCTCCAGAACTTTCCAAACTTCCAGGGAAGAAGCCCTGGGCATGGTTTTAGGATGCCCGAGGTGTTCCTTGACCGTCCTCGTGAAAACCGCACCTAGAATCAGGGTCACTCTGACTTAATTATTCTAAGAACCAATAGAGAGTAGGCGGGTAATAGAGGTGTTTCTGACCCTCACGTGCCCAGGGAAGGAAGCCCCAGACGCGTGCGCACACCCGCCCCGAGGCACACATGGTTCTGTTTTGGCACCTGGTGGTGGCCATCAGGAAAACCTGACCGGCTTGAGCGCAGTGTCGCCCCTTCGCCCCCGAGCTGACTCCGAGGGACAGTGCGCTCTCCGGCTCGCCCAGCGCCAACAGGAAAGCCCGACGCGCGGGGCGGGCGGGCGGGCGGGCGGGGAGGAGTCTGCCGCGCTCGCCGCTCTTTGTGGCCCGAGTCGCGCGCACGGGCGGCGGCGGGGCGGCGCGTGTCTGCGGGGCGGCCGCTCCGGACCCTCCGGAGCGGAGCGGCGCGGCGCGGCGCGGCGGAGTGGAGCGGGGCGCACCATGCAGCGGCCGCGCACCGGACAGAAAACTGAGAATGAAATTGCTTTGGCAAGCTAAAATGGTAACGCGAGCTCCCTGCCTTCCCCCAGGCGCCTCCGCCGCCGGGACTCTTCTCCCGCTTTCCCTGGGCGGGCTTGGGACGCGGTAGAAGTGAGCGGAGCCCAAGCTTTCGGTCCTGTCCTGTCCTGCGGCTTTGTGTCCCTTCTTCCTCCCGGCCGGCCGGCCGGCCTGCCTGCCTGCCGCGGCCGGAGAGAGAGAGCCGACTCCGGAGGAAAGAGACCCGGGAGCCCGCGGGCCGGCGGGCGGGCGGCTCTTTAACCCGAGCCCGAGCGCGGGGCTCAGCGGGAGGAGACCTGGCAATCCAGGGGGTCGAAGCTGCGTGGGGATGTTGGCTTTCTCTGCACTTGACAGAGTATTTTACGGAAATAAAAACTTTCCACGCCCCCTCCCCACTTTTTGGGTTCTGAAACAATAAGAGGAGAAAAAGAGATGCAAACCACTTCACTGCCAAAGGAGGGCTCTTGGCATTTTAAACACTCGCTTGTGTGAGTTTGCTCAAATGATCGAGTCACTTATAAAAGTATGAACTTTTTTTGTTTTTACAAATGAGTTATTTTACCTTTCACTCGAGGGAGAAAGTTAATCAGTGCTAAACCACAGTTTCTTTAGGAAAGAAAAAGAACTTAAAAAAAATAAATGATTTAAGACATGTGAGCGAGTCTAGGAAAAATATCAAAATGGAAAAGTCTGAGGATCCTGATACCACAGGAAAGGGCCATGGGCCAAGAAAATCTCAGCATTCCCCTATCACAGTGTGTCTCGTATTGCTCTGATTGGGATTTATTTTGAACAGCCCATCTTGTGCCCTGAGTGCTATTGTAAGCGCAAAGCAGCTGGGATAGATTGTGGTTAGCAGAGAGGGGAAAGAAAACCCCCCAAAAAACTCTTTTTCTTTCTCTTTATCCCATCCCTGGCAGAGCTCGATTCAGGACTGGGGTGAAGAGGTAGAGGAAGGAGCTGTTTACCATGTCACCCTCAAAAGAGTCCAGATTCAACAGGCTGCCAATAAAGGAGCAAGATGGCTAGGGGTGAGTAAAGCTGCGGGGCAGATTGTGAACTTTGGAATTTCAGTGTCTGCTCTTCTGTGCATATCATCATTATTTAGCGGAGGCAGCATCTATTTCTTTCCCCTCTTTAGGCCTTAAAAAGGAAACTGCTAATGACCAAGTGTTTGCACTAGCTGTACAGGTCTGTTTTTGTACTTGATGTTTTCCAAAGCATTTTCTCTACTTTTGTCAATAATTCAGAATCTCTTGGAAACATCTTGAGGGTTTGCCAAATAGGTTGGGGGTGGTATGGCAGAAGATGACAGACACACAAAAACAGGCTAGAGAGAAGCCATCCATTCCACAAGTGCCCTACATGTCTCTGCCTAGATGGCACCTTTTCACCTCTGGCCCCAAGTATTAATGCTGACAGCCTCACCCCTATTCCCAGAATACCCAGAATGCTCTGGCGACAGACCATTCCAAATCTCCTTCCTGGAGGGACAGCAGGTTTCCCTTTGTGACCTTCTTTCTATAACTCTGGAAGAGGCAGATGTGTACTTGTTAACCATAACTTTGCCTTTAGCGTGTGAAGAGTGTAGGCCTCTCTGGGAAAGCTGCTGTTCCTAAACACAAGTTTTCCACAGAGATTCTGGAATTTGGAAAGGGCCATGTAAGTTACTAATTTGTTCAGGGAGTCTTTCAGCACACCCCAAATCAAGGGACTGTGCAACATGGAAAGCCTGGTGGCAGGATCACTTGGGTAAACAGGAAGATGTGGGGGGAGTGAAGGAATTCTTCACTGGAAAGAGAATGGTGAGAGGTGTGACACAGGGGCCTTGGCAAGGAACCTACTTGTGGGCTAGAGAGAGGTGTCATAGATCCGCTTTCACATGGCTTCATTGGAGTCCACTGGGGCTTTATGGGTGATGGGCTTCAGAGCAGTGAAGATCATGCGCTTGCATCCTGGCTTTATGGGCTTTGAGTTTCAGAACATTCTGAATAGTTTGGACTGGCATTCCTAGGTAGTGTGCAAGGCCTCGAGGTAGGAGCAGAAGCAACACATGACTTGCAAGTCTCAGAGCTGAAGGCAGGTGGACAGCAGCGGAGGCTCCCTACCGACACAGGTGCTTTTTGGCATTGGCCTTCCCTGCCTGCCTGGCTCAGTACTGTGCTTCCATCGAAAGAACAGGCTAGAGAGAAAAGCACTAGGGTACTAAGCTGTTGGTGGCATCACAGGTGTAGTCTGTGAAGATAGGAACCTTCTCAGTAAAAATTAGAGGTTTTTACTTCCTAAGCAGGTACCTTACACAGAATATGATTCGAACATGAATTGTGTACAGAGAGTTCTGACAAGTCATCAGGTTGGTTTTGGTGGCTGTGCGTGAGTACTGTATTTAAACATGGTGGTGTGGTTTGGCCTGTCTGGCTCTTCATGAATAATTCACAAGCTCTGATCCAATTGCCTTCAAATATCCTTTATCTTTGCTGGTATTGGGTTGTACCCTTCTTTCTAATGAGACTGATGTGGCATGGATGATAGTGTTGGTATTTAGCGAAATATAATAGCAGTGAATGTCATGGGGGAAATAGAGGGGTTCACGTTGTATCCCTCCATCTAGTCTGGCATTCATTTAGATGTCTACAATTACTCAGTAATGTCCACTAACTACTCTCTTTACTGGACCCCATGTCTTCCTTCTCTCCCCCATCTCCTCCACCAGTGTATACAAGGTTCAGAGGGATTGATCTTGGATTTAGCAGTAGATATGAAATTTGGAAAAAGATAATATAAGATTTTTTTTAGTTGATGGGAGAATCCTGCCCCCTCCACCTAAGTGTGATTTATTGCTACCCCTCTCCTCAAAGGCCTCATATTCTCCACTTCAGATAACCCTTGTTTTCTTGTCTTAGGTGTCTTGTGGGGAAGCTGTGTTTTTGTCCTTGAAAATTCCAGTCTTAATTAAATATGACTCAACCAATTGGACCACAGCGATTTCAAAACTTTTCTCTTTGGGACCGAGTGGCTTCCTCATGTTTATTTTCCTACATTCCAGTCGCCCATTATTCCGAATTCTTCAAAGTAGCCAGTTTTAGAGTTAATGAGATTGAGGCAAATTGAGGAAGGCACCGCATACTTACAGAAACAGGAAAATAGCCTTAGTAGGAAGGTGGTATTATGATTCCCTTTTTTATGTATATAAGGAAACTCAGGCTGGAGAGATGGTTCAGCAGTTAAGCTCTTGCCAGCAAAGCCTAAGGACCCTGGTTTGATTCCCTAGTACACCATAAAGCCAGATGCACAATGTGGTGCATTCATCTGGAGTCCATTTGCCATGGCTGGAGACCTGGGTGCACCCATTCTCTTTGTCTCTCTTCTCTCTATCTCTCTCTGCTTTTAAAAAAGAAAACTCATGTCCAGAGAGGTTACATTGCTTGGGGTCACACAGGAAATGATAGAAGCCTAATTTGTCAAGAGCTGCCTGGAGTCATAAGGCTGTTTTTAATAGTAGTAGAAGAGATCACTGGGTCTATAGGGGACAAAAGGGAATAATAAGACTTTCCAACATAGAACACAAAGTTCCAACATCTTCTTTTCCTTCCCCAGAGTCCAAGTTATTATAAAGTTACTAAAGAAGTAAAATAGGGTGTGGTTATATATATGTGTTTATATGTGTTGTATATATGTGGTTGTATAAATATGTATATATGTATATATATACATATATGTATGTGTATATATATGTATGTGTATATATGTATATATGCATATAAATAAATATTTGTTGAAAACAACAAAATATTAGCCAATGCCAGATTATTCAACAAATGTCTATATGACAAAGTTAATGGAAACCAAGAATGAGAAAAAGACTAATAAATTATAATTGGCTATAAAAAGAGAGATCATTGGCTTATGCTTTTCCCAGAGAACACACATAGTGCAGGCTGTCAGAAATTACACATGGAATGAGAACTTTAGCTGTAAATTGTAAGATGGACCATGAAGATGTATCAGTTTAGACATGCAAAGTGTGGTGCACTGAAGATGTGTAATGGGGTTCTGTAGCTTGTGGTTATAGGCATAGTATTGGTACATATCTATAAGTGCTATTCACAAAGCCTATAATCCTAGCACTTGGAAAGTGGAGACACGAGGATTCAAGGTTATCCTTGGCTATTTAGCAATTTCAAGGCCAGTTTGGCCTACCTGAGATCTGTCTCAAATGATAAGCAAGCAAACGAACAAAAAAACCCCAAATAAACCAAAAACCAAACAAAAAAGCATTAAAGGTAGAGTATATATTAATCCTAGAATCTTAAGATAATTAATATTAAATATAAGAAGCATAGCTAAATAATTATGCATTCTCAGATGAGATATACCCTACATTTAGGTCTTTTTTTTTTTTTTTTTTTTTTTTTTGCTTTGAGGCAGTGTCTTGCTCTAGCCCAAGATGACCTGGAACTCATTTTATAGCTCATGCTGACCTCAGACTCACAGTAATACTTATTTTTAAGCCTCCTGAGTGCTGAAATTAAGGTGTGAGCCACTATGGCCAGCATTATTTTTTCTTAAATTTTGTGCTTAATCTATCTTTTGAAGTAAAATCCCATGTCTTTATTGTCAAGTGTATACCACATATGGCTCAGATCCAGTTTACTCATACATGCATCTCTGGTCTCACCCTTTGGCAGTGAGGGTATGTTCACTACTAAAATGCTGGCCTGTTTTTCCTTTATAAGAATATCTTAGGCTGGGACAATCTAAAAGTGACTCCAGTTATATCATAGAATTATAAAATCTCAGGATTGGAAGAGGCATTCAAAAGTAATTTCATGTAGCCATTCACTTTGTTTGAAGAATGTCCATGATTTCTGGAAGGGTTAAAATGGTTAAAACCTGATGCTGGTACTGTGATTATACATGCATAGTGACATGTACAAATGAGCTAAAAAAAATACCAATGTTCTCTGGAATCATGAAAAGAACCATGCTGGGAAGAATCCCCACAGGGACGGAGGAAAAGAATTCAGGAAAGAGGCTTTGGTGTCTTCAGAATAGGATAGACTCAGGGTCTAGAAAAACATGTGAAACCAAAGGTAAGCTTAGCATAGGGATGCTCTTTCACAAACGGGATTGTTGGGGTCAGCTCAACTCTTGTGGTCTGTGGGAGGGCACAGGTGTCAATGGATAGTCATGAGACTTTTCTCAGTTCTCTTTGAGGTCGTGGTCCTTGTGCAAGGGCCCCAGTACCTCCTTTCCCTGTGTCCTCATCAGCTCTTGATGCATGTTTGGCTGAGATGTACAGTCTGATAGACAGGAGACTGGTAGGAGAGGGTGGACAAGACCTAAGAGAACAGGAAAGCTGGTGTAGGTGAGTGTGGCTGATCTGTGGGTCACACAAGTGCCATGGTAAATAAGCATTTCTAACATCTGGATGAAAAGTCCACTTTCTTGAAAAATACCTTGTACATTGTCCTACCTGATATTTTGGTGATGTTGCTATCCATATTCCCTTGTGATTACAGCTCCTTGAGTGGTCACTAACTTCATTTCTGGGCCTCTTCTCTGACTCCCCCCAGTTTGGATGAGCTTTCCCTTGTGTGTGTTCCAGAGCACTCTATCTCCCTGGGATGTGTTTACCTCATTCTGCTGTAATGTTCTATTTGTTTATATCCCTCACTAGGTAGAAACTTGCAACCATGACCACTCAGTTGTCAAGAAAAAAAAAGTGTTTTTTGAATGAATAGATCACAATGTATCCTTCTTTGGGGGAATTAATACTGTCTTAATAAATATGAATGAATGGTTGCTTCTCATTTAAGGCAAAATAAGCATGAAGATGTTTGCTTATAAAGAGGAGGAGAGGGGTGTGGGAGCGAGAAAAATCAATTAGATAATGATTATGGCTGTCTCAACATTCTTTATGGAACAAAGCAGGGCACAAACAAAGGTAGTGATTATTCATTTTAACAAAAATTCTCCAGTGCCTTTTAAAACCTTGAGATCCAATTGTACTTGTTTTTTTGTGGAACACTGAAGACAGAAGGATAGCGCATGAGTTAAAAAGTCTTGGCAAGCATTACAATTCTGTGTGGTTAGGAAGAGCAGGAGTGGGTTTGGGAACTGAAAGGAGATAAGCCCTGAGGAGACTCTGGTTTATGGATGGTCATCCTTGTTTTCATCCAGGAAAACTGGCCTTTGGGCTGCACTAATGCTGTCTGTTGGAATGTTTAATTTAAGCTTTAGAAAGTAAATCTAAAAATTTGCAAGCATCTGTAAATGAGGCAACTGACATTTTTTTTTTTTCATTTTGGCTCTGGGAAATATTTCTCAAATAATTAATCCAATAATATGGTAGTCTGTACCAACCCATAAAACATAGTCAATTTGAATTTCCTGAGATATTGGTATTACATCTGTGCCTTTCATCACTTTTAAAATCTCTTGGTGTCTCTGTAAGAAAAGCAGAGCATGTAATTAAGAATATACATTCAGTTTGCAATCTAGAGAATAAGAAGCTGAGCTTAAAATACATGCCAAACCCTAGCAAATAATTATAACCATAAACAGAGGAATATTAACTCTTTATATTTAGAAGTATGCATCCTGTTAAATCAGTATTATAAACACATTTCCTTCTTACTTCTATGAAATTATAAAGAAAAAGTCCCCCTTGAGTTTCAGTTAAGAAAGAAAAGGAAGGATTAAGGTGTGCCTCTCTGCAGTCGCTGTCATTTGTCACTGCCCTAGCTCATTGATTTCAGTTTCCTTTATCTGTGGCATAGATTTTCTTTTAAACTTTTCCCTTTCTAAATGATTTTAGTCTTTTTTAGTGACCATCTTACATAATTGTAAGTTAAAGTATGCAAATAGTTAAGACATTTCTCCATTGATAGACTTTTTGGTAGAAAAAATGATTTCTATAAAGAGAAAAAGAGAAGTTTTAGAAATGGGGGAGATGATAAAAATTGCTCTTTCTCTTAGAGAGAGTTCATTAGCGCTGTGTCTGGGTCACCAGTGGGTGTGGCCAGCTCCACAGAGTTGATTTGGATTTCTCTGGAGTTTCTGGGTCATCTGTGGGTGAACACGCACAGTATGAACCCCCTCACTGCTGGTGCATGTCTCATACGATCCTGTCAGATCCTGTCATCTGCGTTTGGACCTGCTAATCCTTTCTTTGATAGCAGTCACTAATTCAGCAAAATCCCACTTTAAGGCAGACACCATTTTAAACATGGGGGTCGAGAATTGAGAGCAAGGGAAATGGCCTGTGATTGAAGGAGTTGCAGGTGGGAGAGGCAAAAAGTAAGCCGATTACAGTATATTATGGCAAGTATGATCTCTGCTCCACAAGGGAACATGAACCTCAAATGGGATAGAAGGGTGATGAGCTGCCCAGGAGGCCTTCAGAGCAGAGAGGGCCTTTCAGTGGAGAGGGGAAGAGTGGATGCAGAGAAGAAGCTAAAAGCCGGTGTATGTGTGTGTGGGGGGCAGGAGGGGGCTCTGGGTTCTGACCAGCCTGAGAGCAAGCAAGAGCACTCGAAGGCCTGTGATGAGACTTCTGAGTGAGGTGGAGCCTGGGGAAGAGAAGGAAACGAGCTAGTGAGAAGGCAGGAACCTGGTTCTCAGCTGTGGAAGTTGCTACATGGGGTGGTGGGAATGGGGGGGGGGGAATCAGTGAAGGGTTTTAAGCCAAGTGGCACTGCCAGATTTGCATTTTAGGGTGATGACTGACAGCTGAAGGGGGTGCATTGGAAGGGAGCCAGGCACAGTGCCAGGAGATCCTGGAGGAGGCTTGCATAGCAATGTGGTGAGGACGGTGGTGAGGACCTGAATGGAGACAGAGGCAGCAGAGTGAAGAGGGCTGGGAGGAGGTGTGTGTAAATGTGGATGCAGGGTACTGGGTGGGGGCCCAGAGGGGAGTCTTAGTAAGAGGAGGCCTGGCTTTCCAAGAGCAGGTCAGCCAAAGCCAGCTGGTTTTTCAGGGGCAGTGTCACCTTCTCTTTGAGTCATATATCCTAGGGACTTCATTTGGTCTTCTTTGTGTAACACACTAGGAAATATCTCCTTTCCCATGAGAAGAAACAGCAGATTGGGGTGTGTCTGATGTGTCAGGACCAGAGACAGAAATCCCAGGAAAGAGAAATCACCAGGTATAAGTGCTGCTTGGCCTCTCACATTCCAGAGAGCTTTGCAGGGCTGGTTTCTTCTCTTTTCTTTCAAGTCTTCTGTTAGCCTGCACACAAAACAAATGGGATCTGTAGGCTACAGAGGGAGAGTAAATATGGAAGCCACAGAACTGTGATTACAGAGTTGTATTTTAGACAGCAGCATTTAAACTTATAATTGTGGTGTTGGGGACAAAGAACATTTTATGGCTAAGTGTTCTGGTCTTTCTCCCTCTTTCTACTCAGTGCCTTTAAACCTCCTCTGATAGTCTGCTGGTGTCACTGCTGTTGGAGGTTCACAGAGATGCTGGTGCACCAGCTTCTCCCTCTCTCAATCTCTCTTTCTCAGCTAAATAGTTAAACACTTTCCACATTTTGCTTTTGAGGATTTGTACATCTTGGTAACATCACTCCATGACCTCACCTATATGATTGGTCAAAGCTTGACTTTGTTGCATTTTTGTTTGGTTTCTCTCAATTGTGGCATTATTTTGATTGCCTATCTTCACTCTGAAAACCACCTTTAGTTTCAAATTGAATAAAAATAGAGGAAGAAAAGGAGGAATAAAGACAGAACAAGCCCAAAGCATTCAGTTAGTTGCTTGCTGTGGGAAGCTCCTTTCGTTTTATGCAGACTGAGAAAATCATGTCATTTACCAATGATCCTTCTGCTCAATACCGAGAAATGCCCATGCCTTTTCACTGATGTGGCTGTGCGCTGTGTTCTCATGATTTGGGTCTCTGCCTAGATTCATTCCTAAAAGCCACATTTTCCTTTATTCAATGCTGCATATGGCTTCTCAGGGTAACAGTGGTGGTAGTTGGGAGAGGGATGGTATGTTAATATTTCTAGAGTTGTTTTTAAACTCTCATTAAAAAAAGCCTCATTGGCCTACATTTTCTAGCCTTCAGCTGCATATTCCATCTGTGGTCCACTCATTTGAATTCATTTCAGCACAGTTAATCTTATCCCAGAGAAGCAGCCCTGGAAGTTTTCTGTATGTTGCTCTTTTCTGTAAAGTATTGTGCAGTTCTATATTTTTCTTTTCTTTTGTTTCCTATTGATAAATACTCAGTTTCATCTTTCTAAAAGTGAAGCCAAGGCCAAGTGTGTCTAGTTTTGTAATCTAAAGATGATTTGAAGACCCAAACCAGACCTTTTCTGCCTTCCATGGCTGCTGCTGGTCAGGCTCTTTGAGTCTCTGCTAGTTATGGACTGTCCCATGCCCATGACTTCTGTCACTGCTAGAGATGAAACTGGAATCTGTGGCAATTTTTAAAAATCTTTAACAAAAGAACATTTACTGGATATAGATAAAAATAACCTATATGGATTATATGCTGGCCAAAAATAAAAATGCTTTATGGTCATGTTTTTTTTTTTTTTTCCAGTTAAAATTGCAACACTTGAAGTTGTTTGTTGAGATAACTGATAGTCCTAAATGGAAAATCCAAGAAGCGGAAGCATTGGGTTAGTTTGCAAAGCTCAGGGAACAGTTTTACCACGTCTGTCCGAAGGCCTACTCTTCCTAATGGTAGACACAATAAACAGATCTATTCAAAAACTACTTAAACATTAACAGGGAATGCCGAAAGCCATCAAGGCCTAGCACACCACACTTTGAACTCTGCTGGGTCCTCCTAGGAGCTGCCCCTTTCTGGCTGCCTTTCCAACAGGAGCCTGGGGTAGCACCGTGGTACAGACCTGCATTGAAAACTCACTTCTGTCACATGTGAGCTATGTGGGCTTGAGCTAAGCCCGAGTCTCTCTCCTGTGAAGAAGGGATAATGCTAGTGCCTTTTGGACAGAATTGCTGTGAGGTGTAAATGACTCACTTAAGGAAGATGCTTGGCACAGGGCCTAGGATGCGGTGTGTACTCACTGAGTGGTGGCTCTTCTCCGCACCTCCCTGTTGGGCCCTCTTTTGAACCCTTCCATGGAACTGTGTAGAGATTTTTACAGCTTACCTACATGTGCCTCATGAAGCTTGGAGTTATAGGTAGCCCCAGGTTGCTTCGGAACCTGTGTTGGAAAAGTTTAAGACACTCCTAACATTGCTCTCTCATTCTGCACATGGGAGAGGAAGGACCAACCATATCAAGGTTAATTAATCCTTATTTATTTGAAGTAATATTGTCTTTCTCATCACTGTAACAGACTTCTGGATGTAAACACTTAAAAAGAAGAAAGATTAATTTTGCTCACAATTTTGGAAGTTTCAGTCTGTTCTAGGAAGGAGGGAATGGAGGAGCAACCTTATAACATGGTGGAAAAGTAAGAGGAGAGGCATGGGGTGAGGTGTAGTTCCCAGTGTTATGCACCTAGTGACTTCCTCCTTCCAGGTCCTCCCTTCCAGATGCATCACCTCCCAATCATCTGTTCAGATGTTAAATCCATCAGTGAATTGAGCCATTCATTAAATGGTCAGAGATTTCATGATCTAATGTTTCCAGAAACGGTCCCCCCTACACACACATGATAGATAGAGAGAGAGAGAGAGAGAGAGAGAGAGAGAGAGAGAGAGAGAGAGAGAGAGAAATGTACTTAATTAATCTTTTAAGTGGTTCTCAATCCAATCAAATTTACAATCACAAATAACCATTATAGGGTGGAGAGATGGCTCAATGGTTAACAGTGCTTGCTGTGCAAGCCTGACGACTGGAGTTCAGGTCCCCAGAATCCGCTCAAAGCTGGATTCAGGTAGCAGAGGTGTCTGTAATCCCAGTGTGCCTATGGCAATGGGAGTCAGTGCTAGGAGAACCCTGTAGCCCACAGGACTGACTACCTGGTGTTCATAGCAGTAACATGAGAGAGACCCTGTTATAGCATGTGTGTGCCCATACACACACACACACACACACACACACACACACACACACACACACACAAAATTAAACCATCACAAATATCCATTGTGTTTTTTTCTGGCTACCTGCACACTAAGAGACTGAATTATTCCTCAGGATCCAAATTCCTTTAGTTTTTATACAATTAATTTGTTGGTATGTCTTTGTACTTACAAAAAAATCTTAGTAATTAAGAGTGGGCCATATTCTGTCTCATCTTCTGTATTTCTGAGGGTAGGAAGCAGTCTACAGCCTGCTTGGTAAGCATTATGCTAACCTTAGCTGGGCTTAATGGAGGATGTTTACATCATAGATTGAAAGTCTGATATTACACTGTGTGTCGCAGAGAGAGCATTTCTTATTGGGCCCCATGTTGATTAATTAATATAACACTTGAGCCTCCAACCAGCAATGTGCTGTATTTCTACTGAGATTGTGACTTTCAGACTGTCACATGACTTTTAAATCTTATATGTCCTGTTCTGTGAAATGGGGTTAATACATGTTTTTCTCTCAGCCTGTAGGCTTTGTGAGGATTGTTTGAAGTGGTTAATGTGCATACATAAGTATGTGAACATAAGGTGTCCTTACTGTAATTCAGCATAAAGGCCTTTCATTTGTTTCTCTCTGCTCTCCACCTAGGTGCTTGGTAGCCACACTCTGTTCATTAGTCCTGCCAGAGGGAATAAATACTCTTACTCCCTCCTTTCCTCTTGCTAATTACCCAATGATATCTTCCAGCAAAGGGTAGTGTTTCCACTGTCATCATGGTTGTTATCACTCAATTCTAGGTACAGTGAGAATGCAGGCCACTAGGCTTCTCTGTAGATGGGCCATGGGGATAAATACCCTATTCTCACAGGATTCTGAATTGCTATAGACACATTGCGAATGAAAACATTTCATTTTTCTCTTCAACTCGCCTTTTCTTCTGGTGCTTTCTTTCAGTTTGTTGCAGAAAGGGTTGTCAAGCGAATGTACCAGGGAATGGAAGGTGCTTCCAGCCTTGCAGAGCTGCTGGAAAATGAGCTCTTGGTTTGAGGCCAATGTGAGATTTGAACTCATGACCTAATGCCAGAGGCAAGAATGTTACCAACCACCCTGCACTGACCCTCCTAAAATGCAGGCATTTCCAGTACTTCCTTTAAGTAGGCCTGTTGTTGCTCTCTGTGTTTTCTCTCTCCCTCTTTTCCTGAAGCTTTCTTGGCCTCCCTGTTAGGAACACAGTTCTCAAGATCTATTTTTCTCACTGACTTTCCACTTGCTTATTACAGATGCTTCCTTCTTGCTTTCCATCTCTTCTGTGCGAGTTCCTTTTTTTTGTTCTTGTTCCTTCCTGTCCTTCTGAATTAAAAATAGTCTCAGGGTCTTTGGCTGCTTGGCCACACAAATCTGACCTTCTTCCTCTTCACATGGGGTCCTCCCCTGAGCATCTTACAATCCTTTCCTATTCTCTAGAGATAACTGCACCCCAGGATCCACTCCCTGTTCATTTGTGTCTGTTCATAGCTGACTCGAGGAGCTAACTGACCCTTGTACTCAGAGCTGTGACTGAAAATTAAATCTGCTGTACAAAGATGCTTAATAAGTGACTTGCTCACACTAAGTGTGGCTGACAAACAGCGAATTCCTCTTGTCTGCTGACTCTGCGTGGGGTGCTGAAGGAGGAGGCTCTGTGGTACACTGACTCAGGATACATGTGTGACATTGAACTTCGAGAACTATGATGACACTCATCAGTAGAACCTCAAGACCCAGCTTTCAGGCAGCATGCTGCTCGGGCTCCAGGAGGGACCTGCTGTTGCTTTGTCCCACGGAAGTGTTTCTCAGGGAGCTAAAGCTGACTTATTGTTTCTTCACCAATCTTCCTGGTTTAGGGTTAGAAGATATGGCTTTCTTCACAAAATAGCTTTCTTTCCAGAGTTGATCTAAATGATCTCCAAATGAGTACTGGCTCAAGGGGTAAAGGCGAGTAAAACTTGAGAAGACTGGGCTAAAGGTTGCAATAGCTGATTTCAGTCTTAGTCTGAACCTCATGCTGAGTTCCAGCTACAGGTTCTCGTGGCAGAAGATGATTTAAAAGGTCCCTTCATCTGACCCTCCAGTTCCCTATGTAGTTCTGTCTCCATGACAAGAACAGGCTCTATTCTTCCTGGAGTGTCCTGAGGTTTAGACTTCATTAGTGCTGGTGAAGATCACAGCTCTCTATTCTGTGTGGCCCTTTGCATGCGACTGTGCCTGCCTGCCAGGCTTGTGTACTCACAGGCCACCAGAGGAGATCCTACTTACCATCTTAGCCTGCTTTCCTGACCTCTTCTGGATTCCTGAACCTTTTAGTGGGTTTTTTCACTTACTGACTTACACTTATTAACTTGTTTTGTTTTTGGAGATATGGTCTTACTGGATGGTGCATGCTGGTATCAAACTCATTGTAGCTCAGCCTGGCTTTGAACTTAGAATTCTCCTCCCTCAGCTTTTTGAGTGTTAGGATTACAGGCATGCACCACAACACCTGACTTTAGCCATATTTTCAGTTTCCCTTTGACATGTTCATTTAAATGCCTTGAGGCCGTGGGGTCACAGTTCATTAATCTTTGGATTATGACACAACATCTGAGACATGGCCTGTATTCAGTAAGAATCTCATTGTTTGGTGTTATCTCTATGATGGAACATTTGTCTCTCTATCATTTATCTTCCTTCTCTTTGTCTCTCTCTGTGTCTTTTAATCTCTCTTCCCTTCCTCCCTCCTTTCTTTCTTCCCTCTCTTTTTCCTTTCTTTTATTTTAAAACCAGATCTTGCTATCTAGCCTAGGCTGACATGGGTCTTAAATAGTATCTTTAATGACAGATTATTTCTTGCCATTGGTAGTGGTGTAAATTTCACATTTTGAAACAAAAACATTGAATAAATAAGCTAGCTTTGATTTACATCTTACACTTCAACTAGTAATGTAGTAAGAAAGGGGAATGCTGCTTCTGTTTCAAGTTTGTTACCATTATTTGACTTCTGCAGTTCATGAGTTTGTGAAGTGCTCCTGCTGTGATGGTAGGCTTTAGAGATAGAATGGCATGAAATTTATAGTTCATCTGTAAACTTCCTAGAATGTCAGATTTGAGTCCATGGGTCAAGGATGGACTTTCAGGTACTGAATTTCTGCTTTGAATTCCAAAGTTATTCTATTGAGGGTTATCACTTACTGTGTTATAGCTGAGGTCTAGAATTTCTTGGAATTTGTATTAACCCTGTACCAAGCCAGTGTGGCTTTCCTCTGTTTAGTGCATTTGTGTAGAGGGATCCGATGCTCTCCAGTGCATAAAGATGAAGGTGTTGCCTGTGGTAATTGAGCCTCTTCTGAGATGCATATGGCAGGCTCCCTGTGCTCTTGCTGCCCAAGGTATGCACCTCTTGTTAAGACTCATCAGCAAATAGAGGCTTAGAGTAAGCTATATAAATCACTTCTGTGCGCATTTCGGTTTTCATGAATGAACTGCACATCCTTTTGCTCTGTTGCCCAGCACACTTTCCTCTACCTGTTATCTCACATTCTTAACTCTTAAGTTTCTTCTTTCAGTAAAATGTTTTAAAGCCAAAGTTGTAGTGTTTTTGAATTGTAGCTGTTTTAGGTCATTTCATCTAGGGTCTCTACTGTAATTGGCTCTGTCAAGATCAAGTCTTCTTAACCAAACTAAATATGTCTATCAATAAAGAATCAAAAACTCATGAAGCCTCCTGACTGCTTCTGATCCGTCCTGCATGGTTTTACCTGTTTCTTTCTGTAAGTGTCCATTTGATCATCTGCTTACTTTGGAAAGGAAGGAAGGACTTTTAAAAGTTTTTTTTCTTTTCAGAGGAGTGATGAAACAACCTTATGTCTGTTTTTAAAAAGAAGAAAAATTGTCCTCCATAGTCCTACCATGACAACACACTGCGCTACTCTGCTCATTATCTTCCTATTTTTTTGTTCACAGGCACACATTTTAACATAGTTGCAATCATGCTATCTGTTCAGTTTGTGATCAGCAAATAATAGTCTTCAGACCAAGTTCTCAAAGTTACTTTCTGGCTTGAGATGTCTGATATTTTGTTATGTTTCTGAAATCGCTGACAAAAATGCATGTGGACTTTGTGTTTGAGGCGTTTCAAGGAGATAATGCTTGTTACTGGTTTACAAGCCTCCTCTCTGTTCCTTTCCTTGTGAAATTTCCCATACTTTAGCAGAGCCATGGAGCTTGTGAGGTGACAGCATGACTGACCATGCAGACAGGGGCTTCAGCAGGCAGGTCGGCGCCTTTCTTCTGCTTCCAGAGAGCACTGGGATCTAACCACCCTGGGGAAATGGGGCCACAATGCCGTAGGGATGCACTGTTCAATTCTAGCTTCTTGCCTACAGAGCACTTGGGGCATAGCTCCTCCAAACTGCTGTTTTATCCATTTGAAGTCTACTCTAGAGTCTGAAGACTTAGTATGAAAAAAAAAAATCAGGTAAAATATCTCAGAAATTTTCTGTAAGGATCGCACATTGAAATAAAATTCTGGAAATATGTTAAATAAAATTTCTTGTTAAAGTTAGCTATACTTTTTTCACTGCTTTCAATGTGGTATCTAACCAAAATGACCTATGGCTGGAATATTTCTGTTAGACAGTCTTATTCTTGGGCCTTAGATTTCAAAATGCAGGTTGTGGGGTTTTAAATCATTTTAGTGGCTTAAAGAATTGGTACTTTTAAATGAGAACAGAACGGAATAGAAAAATATCAAAATGGCATTATTGGGAAACCATTTGTTTTAAACATATGCATGTGTGGACGAGGCCTCATGTAAAATGTGCTTTTTTTCTTTTTACTATGAATCATGGTGAAAAAGTCTGCAAGTCAGTGTTCTGGGGTGGTCTGGCTTAATCTGAAGCATTGCCAGGAGACCTGGGATGCTCTGTGAGAGAGCAGGATGGCACCAGGAACATCATGTAGGTCTTAGATCTGGTTGGCAGAAGCTCCTCTGGAAATCTTCAGTGAAACCAGACCCTGCATGAAAGTGAGCCCAAAGCCTGTGCCATCCCATCCAGGAGACACCCAGACAGAGAGAGGGGGACTGAGGGTGGCCATAGTTCTGTTTGTTGAAAGCCACACTTGTGTGCTCAGCCCTAAGGTGCCTCTGGAGTTCACAGAGGACTTTGTGTGATTGCTTGCTTCTTGAGAAGCTTTTCAAAATGGCCTCATGGGTGCTAATTCTTTCTAAGTGCTTTTTAGTGACCTTCGACACTAGCTGAATTGAATAGGATTTCTTGTGACCCTCAGATCGTCCCCCCACCATGTCCTGCTGAAATGAGAAGAGGCTCTGTTCTAGTCTAGCTCATGTGAGTCTTCTGGCCCGACAGTACAGAAGAGGTAGGGATCGTCCCCAGGACCATGCTATTGGCTGGGTCATAGAGAAAAGAGGGGGTAGTGGTGGCTCCCAAATATAAAGTTTATGGAGTTACATAGCCTTATATTTATTCTGACAGTTGTAAAAATTCTTTTGGGTTGACCCATTTTTCCTTTCTTAATTAAAAAATAATCTGGCAGGCAAGAGTAAGAAATATAAAACATGTGACTAATGCTTCGGCCCTTCCTCCTGGGGCCAGATTCTTGCAAATTATATCTTAGACATGCTTGATTCTTTTAAAAAACAATTGCCACAAAAGCCACCAAGCATTTTTTCTGAAACTTGTACACTTAAATGACATTTGTCTTCAGGAAAGAATCCTCAAGCACAGCATTTAGGAGTTATTGGAAAGTTTGCCCTGGTGAATGATATCACCCTGGACACTGAGAGCAGGCTGGGCAGCTGCTTCCTCTGCTCTGCCTGAGTTCCAATGCTGTTGGGAGTCACCCAGGATTTTTAAGGCGTTACTTTAAATGATCTGCAAGTTCCTGAATTGGCACCCGGGAGCTATGCTTATGTTGACCTATCCCATGGCTATTTATCAGAAATTATTCATTTGTGCATTCACTTACTCATATTCAATAAACCTTAATAGGAGAATCACATGATTGTCAAACTCTTAACACAGTAAATTTAAAGACCTCTGAGGTCAAGTTCTAGTTTCCTTTTAGGTGTCTCCCCTATGCACACTCTGTGTGGTTACATTCCCGTCGTAGGGTCTTGTCTCTCGTTGCTGTTAACATTTAAAATGTCCTCCTTTCACCACACCTCCTTTGGTTTCAATCCCATTCATCTCTCAATTCTAGCATTAATCTACTCCCATTACTCTTCAGAAGGGAGTCCATGACCCTTGTCTGCATGTCAGAGTACTTTGTATGCTTGGGTGCCACCCACATCTTCTTCTGTTAGGTTCAGCCTATGAAATTGCCATTTTTATAGGTTAAAAGTAGTCAAATATCCGCAGTTTTGTACATTTCTATCTAAAGTAGCCTTGTTTTGTATAGAACTTGATATCTTTTTAAATGTGTTGCATTCAAGACTCATATTTGGCAAAAATTCTTTGTGTTTTTTAAAAAGTATGAATTATTAAGTCTTATAAAACTGTCTTAGGTAGGCCTGTGTTTGAAGAGTTAATTTAAAATCTAAATGTGGAAAATATTTACTTTCACTAAATTTAATTTTGTTAGTCTTCGCTATTTTTCCAGTTGTTTTCGTAGTCTCAAATTCTGATTTTGCATTAGCCATAGATTTCATTTCAATTTCATGAGGCTCTGAGTTAATTGCTAGAGACCTTCTCCCACCTGGTGTTGGTCACTAGTTAAAATCGCTTCACCTCTCAGCAGTCTGTCTGATTTGGACACCAGTCTTGCCAGCTCCACAATGATCCTCACAGAGCTCTATCATATCTAAAGCAGTCTGAGGGGAGAGATGGTAGCATGGTGTTTGATGCCTGTGAACATCATCATGTTGGTAACATTCTGCCTAGGCAGGATCAGAAAAGGAGAGAACATGAGCTTGATACCATTTTATTTTTTCTCATAATTAAATGTTTACTGCTAGCTATCATGTTTGTAAGCCAAAGATTATTGAATTTCTATCTGGAATTGGTTCCTTTTCTTGCTCCAAGTCATTTTTAAAATAACTTTTTATTGACAACCTCTGTACATACAGCCAATATACCATGATCATAATCCCTTCCCACAACTCCCTTTTCCCTCCTGAATTTCCCCTCTACTGAATTCCTTCTTTTTTCCCAACTAGTCTGTCTTCTATTTTGATGTCATCATTTTTTTCTCTCCTGTTATGCAGGTCTTCTGTAGGTAGTGTCAGCCACTGTGAGGTGATGAATACCGCAGCCACTTTATGTCTGGAAGACAGCATTGTAAGCACTTGTATCTTTCTTTTGGCTCTTACATTCTTTCTACTACCTCTTCCACATTGGTCCTTGAGCCTTGGAGGGTGTGGTAGAGATGTCTCAGTGCTGACTCCACTGTCACTTCTCAGCACTTGGGTGAATTTTGAGTCTCCCCAATGGTCACTACTCTCTGAAAAGAAAAGCTTTCACTAAATGTGAGAGTAGCATTCATATTTAGGCATAAATGTAAGTATTTAAGGGCAGGTTGATGGGCATAATATGTCCAGTTAGTCAGAAAACTTTAGTAGTTTTCCTCTTAGAGTTGATGACCTTCCCAGCTATAGGGCTAGGGTTAGGCTTTCTTTACCAGGCATGAATTCTGTCCTGTGGATCTGGTCTCAAATCCAATCAGAGAGCATTTGGTTTCCCTTATAACAGACATGCCCCATTGCACCAGTTGGCACATTTGACCTGGCTTGGCAGCCATAAAGCTTGCAGAGTCCACTGCTGGTTAAGACTGTTTGACTTCTCCATGCATAGGCTGCATAGGTTGTTCCTATATAGCTAGTCAACAGGGAGGAGGCTTCCAGGTTAGCTCCAGCCTGATTTCTCTGTGACCTGCAGCTCAAGCATGTGGAGTCTTCAGCAATAGGGTGTTACTATCTAGTTCTGGTGGGCAACAGAGAGCCTTGGCAATAGTCTGTATTGTTTTGAGGGTATCAGGGACTTCCCTGACCAACAACTTGCTGGAAGATATTCACCCATGACACTGAAATAAATTTATTTACATATTTATATATTAATTTTTGCCCCATCTCTTGCACATGTTAGATTCTGCTTCTGTGAAGGTTCCATTCATCAGGACTGTAGTCACATCTCTTAGCACCCATTCCAGGAATTTATGTCTCTAGAGCATGAAATCACTTACGGGAGTTAATATTATTATTATTTTTAATTAATCATCACCTCCTATGTCTTGGGCTCTAGTTTCCTCTTTGCTTTGTGGGTCCTATCCTTTCCCATTTGAAGGCCATTTTCCTTGATAAGGAAGATACATCGAGGAGGGGTGGAACAGTTCTGCTTTCTTTTGTTCTGTTCCTCCACCTGTCAGCAGGGAGCCACATCTCCTAAAAGTCCTGAAAAGTCCTTTTCCTTGAAATTAACATTTCTCAGCTCATCTTTATGACTGTAAATGTCATTTTACCATGTTTTAGATACATGCTACTCTAATTATACCTATAGCCATGATTAATAGAACCTTTTATGACCTGTTTTTTGTTAATTTAATGAAATATGTGAGACAGGCCGACATTAAAATAAAAGTTTTATTGGCTCAAACTTGGAGGCTGAAAATCCAAACAGCATAGCACAGGCTCTGGCGCCTCCCTTTCCCCCATGTCACATGGCAATGTGTGGGAGCATATGCAAGAGGGATAGATTACATTTTGAAACAGGAAGCCAGTCAAGGCCTGGGAACCCATAATTCCTTCTAAGGGCATTCCACTTGACCTAAGGACCTCTCTCTGGATTCTATCTTCTTTTTAAAACTTTTTATTGACACCTTCCTTAATTATAGACCATAAACCATTATAATTCCCTCCCCCTCCCTCACATCTCTTTCCCTTCTCAATTAGTCTCTGTTTTGTTTCAGCGTCATCATCTTTCCTCCCATTATGTGTAGATATTATCAGGCACTGGGAAGTCGGATTCTATCTCTTGAAGGTCCCATCTGCCAACATCACCTCTTTAAGTACCAAAATCCTATCATGGGAGCTTTTAGGGAGCAAATAGCATCTAAATCCTAGCAACCACCTTGATTTCTCTAGGTGTTTCTGTTTGTTTAATATCTACAGTATCTGTCTTAACTGTCTCCATGCCTCTGTGCTGTTAAGAGAAAGTTCAGACTGGTTTCTTCCTTGTATCATGTTGAGATACATGTCTGATTCCTATATAGAAATATAATCACTTTCGGAGGTTTCTATGAATCCTACATGATCATTTTTCATTGAGACTAGAATAATATTTGTTTTCATTTGCTCCCATCAGCAGAGCAGATAAACATCTAGAAGGATGTGTCAGTACCTGTTGGTGACTGTTGTGTAGCGAGAGGGGGGAAGTCAAAGGTAATTCTAGAATTTGTGCAGTTGACCTGAGGGGATAGGGTATCATCAGCAGAAAAAGAGATTCTGGGGAGAAGAACTTCCTTGAGGTGTTTGTAGGAGGGTAGGTGGCATGATATTTTGGATTTTAGACCAGTTTTGCTGGAGTGGCTTCCAGAGTAGAATGAGATTTGGGGTTAGTGGGTATATCTGAGTATCTTTTATGCATAGGTGATATTTGAAGCGTTATGAGTGAGTGAATGGCACAGAAAAAATGGAATATGGAAAAAGGGTTGGTGGCCATGCCTGGGTAATGCCACATTCAGGGGGCAAGAAGGCAGTGAGCATGGGAGTCAGAAGGGAGGTGAATATTATAGACTATAGGGGAGCCAAAGCTTTATGATCTCTAGTGTCTGTGCATTCCAAAAGTCAGGAAGTGACTTTGGAATATTTCAATTTTTTTTTCACATTTAAAAACTAAACAGTAATGAAAAGGTTATCCGAGCAACTCACCTCATAAGAAGGCCAGGAGGCTCTCCTTAAAGCATACCGTGCCAGTCCTTAATATAAAACAAAACTAGTTACTGATATGTAGTCATGAAGATCTTTGCTGTAGTTCAGGATTAGTGAATTTGAAGAGAGTGGAGGCTTTTAAAGGCAGACACATGCGGGCAAGAAAATGAATGATCCCAGTGGAAGGCTATGGTCAAATGTCTCCATGTTGGCAGGACTTTCCCTAACCACTTGTTTAACTGCAGTTCTTCCTGCCCTTGGGACTCCTCTCCCTAATGCCATCACCTGACATTGTCCACTTTACTTATTTGTTTGTTCACTGATGATGAATTGTCTGTTTCCCACGCTGGAATCTAGACTGCAGGCTGTTCCTTTCACCACCCCATGGCTGAATTCCTAGAGCCAACAGAAGGCCTAACAGAAGAAAGACACAGTATTTGTTGAATGAATGTTTGTCAGAAAGAGGTGATGATTAAATATGAGGCCATCCTCCCTGAAAAGGTTTATGGGATCATTCTAATTTTGGATTAAGCACCATCTATGTATGTGAGTATCTCTAGGGGCAGATAGATACCAGTCTTGCAGTGGCTGGAGGTCTACTGAGGTATGAAAGAAAGGTTAAATCATACTCAGGATGTTTTTTCCCCTCAAAAAAACACCCCAAACTTTTAAAATATTAGTATTTAAAGGGTTCCTCTCCTTGGGGGAAAAGCTGCTTATATTGAACATTAAATTCCTCCAGGAATGGTCACTGGTATGTGATTTAAATGTTACTGTTTTCTTAAAATTTGATAGTTTTCCTTGACCTTATTCACATCCTGAACAACTTCTTTCCTGATCTACTTGAAGGCATGTTCAAACTATACTTCCTTCCTTCCTAGCTCAGAGCCCTTTGAGTTAGTTCCCTGTTGGGGTTACAGAGGAGCATATGGTGGTGAAATGTTGATTCCTGAGCTCTCTCACTGTTTTGCCTCCACACCGCCTGCTTTGTTGTTTGTCAATGTCCTGATTGTGTCTCTGGTGTCTGTTTTTTCTTTTTCTTCTTTTTACAAAATGCATTAATAAGTGTTTCTAAATGACTTCTTAGGTTCCTGTCAAGTCACATCAGTGCATTTAAAAATGCTGCATGTTTTCCTCAAAGCACAGCTAAACACATAGCTCTTCAGCTGAGGAGATCTAGACTGGCTTCTTTTGTTCATTTGACACTCCCCCACAGTTGGCTCCTAGACCTTGGGGGAAAAAACCATTTTTTTTAATTCTTTCCCTTTCATTATTTACACTGGATACAATAGCTGTGCACATGATTTCCCTGGTTCAAGATAATTTCAGCTTTTAACCTTACAAGCTAGGGGAATGACCAAGACTGCCTTTGAATGTGAATGTGAAGGAAAGGTCTCTACTTGAATTAGAATGACAGAGTAGTATGCAGTTATGTAATAGGCACTCATGCAGCTCCATTGGTTGGTTACATAATGGATTGGTCACTCACAACAGATACTGAAATCCATCTCGCATGTAGGACCATTCTGTCCGCTTACAGAGACAGTGCTTTCTTTGTTTGTACCTAATAAGTAGCTTGTGATTATTAGCTTAGCTATTAAGTTAAATCACATTCCTGGAAAGGGAAATGTTGCAATTTTTTTTTTTTAATGGGTGAGGAGAATGCCGATTTGAAAATCCAAACATACAATTAATTACCACTGGCGACCTGACCATTACACCTCTTTGACAAGACGGCTTATGTTTTGTTTGGTTTAGACAGTTATAATTTCTCAAGGTCCTATGAACCCTGTCATGTCAATATGAAATCTAAATATTTGCCTTCAGATACTTTTCAGTTTGCCTACAATGGGACCGTGGTTTAGATATTGTTAAAGAGTGTTGCCCACAGGTTCGTACGTTTGATCTCAGGGTGGCTGGGAAGTGGTATGGAAGACATGGAACCTAGACGGAACCTGTAGATCATTGGAGAAGCTGCCCTTGGGAGGGATTGAGCTCTCATGAGACCCCGAACTCTTATGAGAGTGAGCTATTGTAAGTGGCGGCCCTTCTCCCAATTCATTCTCTTGTTTCCTGTTGGGAGATGTGACTTTTCCTCCCATGCACTTTTTGGCATCATGGCATTATTTTACCTGTAGGTTCTCACTAGAGCTGAACTGATGTTGGCTCCATGCCTTGAATCTCCAGGACTGTGAACTCTTCTTTATAGAGCTAGCCTACTTGAGATATTTTTAGATATTTTCAAATATTATAGTAATGTAAAACTGACTAATGCAGGTGGTCTTTTCCCTCCCAATGTCAGAGAGGGGGAATTTTGACCTATTGTTTACTATAGGACTCAAATTTGTGTGTCATTCATTCACAGCATTGGACATGGAGTAGGGACTCGGGATTTGTCAGGTATGCTCTGAGGGTAACCGGAGGGCAGTATGTGGGGGCAATGACCTTCTCAGCTATGACACTGCTCTTTCAGTGTGTCTTTGGGGTCTGAGGTACTCTTGCCTTTCTATAAGGTACTAGTATGTGACTGGGCAAAATAGCGTCTTGAGTCCCACTATCCTCATCTTGTTACGTGGAATTCATGTAAGGAGCACATGAGATTAAAGGGCTTGAATACTATACAAGGCCATTCAAACAAACAAAAAATTAGAATAACTCCAAATCTGAAATTTTCTAGTCAGATGTGAGCCTGTATAGAGATGATGATTGAATTCCATATTCATTTCTTCTCATCCGCTCCAGATGGGGACAAGTTGCAGCCATTTCTTTCTTCTCTGAATAAAACTGTTACCAGGAAATGTTCAAGGTGGGGAAGAAAGAATGTTGGAGAAGAGAGTGGTAACATCAACCTTTTAGAACAGGGCTGGGTAGCATGTCCTAGCAAAAGCAGATTTCTTTCCTTCTATCACAGTTTCTTTTTATCATCACGGGAATTCCTCTAGCACTGTTGCTGTGGTTCTTAGTCACACAGTAAGTAGTCTGTTCTAGTAACATCGGCCTAGTGCATATACCCCAGTTCCAGGCATTTGGAATTAGTGGGTTTGGAGGTAAGGCCTGGAGCCTCCTCTGAACAAGTACCTAATTGCAAAGCCAAATGGTGGGGTCCACATGGGAAGATGCTTTGCTCCTTTCATCCTTGTCTTTTCTAGTGACCAGTCTAGCCACACTGAAAGAGCAGTATCATGGATCCTTGTTTGATCTTGACGTACCCATATGTTCACATACATTTGATCATGATATACTCATCTGTTTAAAACCCACTGATGATCAGGTTAAAGACCCAGATTCTGCTGGGGCTTTCCTGGGCCACATCAGCTTCTCTCTGTCCTGCCAACATTTGAAGTGACTTAAGGGCATGTGTGCATAATGTTGCCTCATTTGAAATGTTCTATTCTTTTCTTTCCCTCCCTTCCTGTCTTTTCTCTCTCCCCCTCCTCTCTTCCCTCTGCTTGGTGAACACCTAGTCATTATTCTGTTTCCAGTTTCCGCAGTGAGACTTTCTCACTGATCTCTAAGATAAAACCTGATCCTCATCTTATGCTTCAATTTGTGACTTAATAATCTCTATTGCCATTAGACAACAAGTTGCTAAAACATCTGTCTACCATTTGTCTTCTCTATTTGACTGTTGACTTTATTGGATATGGAGTGTATCAGTTCATTTTCTGTTACAGTAATTGAAATATCTGAGGTTGGATGCTTTATAAAGAAAAGAAGTTTAGGCCTGGGGAGGTGGCTCAGTCAGTTATGTGCTAGACAAGCAAGCATGAGGACCTGGATTTGGATCCCGAAACACCCACTTGAAATCTGGGCATGGTGGTGTGTGCTTGTAATTTCAGCACTTGGAAAGCAGAGACAAGAGAGCCTCTGGGGCTTGCTTGCAAAGCCTGCAGGCCTGGGTTCAATTCCATAGTATTTACATAAATATAGATGTACAGCATGGTGCATGCTTCTGGAATTCATTTATAGTGGTAAGAGGCTTAGGTGTGCCCCTTCTCTATCTCACAAATAAATAATTTAAAATATTTTCTTAAAAATATTGCTTGCTGGCCATCTAGTCTAGCTAAATCAGTTAGTTCCAGGTTCAGAGAGAGCCTATTTCAAAAATAAGTTAAAGAGCAATTGAGGAAGACATCTGGCTTTGACCTCTGGTCTCCACATGCACATGCTTACACAGGGGTGTCCACACACATATGTAGATATATACACACAAGTAAAAAAGAAAGGAATTTTAAATTCTGGAGGTTCAAGGGCAGGCATTGGCACCAGCTCAGCTTTGGTGAGGACCATGTAGCAGGTGGTATCTCATGGTAGGAGCATGTGCAGCAGGAAGAGAGAACATGGACAGATAGGGAGCTGGACCTGGAGATGGGCCAGCTTGTCCTTTTTATAGCAACATCCTGCTCTGTAAGGACTGTAGAGGTCCACTCAGAGAGCACACTCCCAGTAACTAAAGCATTTTCTACCAAGCCCTACCTCTTAAAGGTCCATTACCACTTAATATCATGACACTGAGGACCAGGCTTCCAGCAGATGATCTCTTAGGGTAAACCATGCCCAAAGCACACAGAGAACATATTTATGTCATTTATTTTTGCATCCTATAATAGTATCCAAGCATGTTAGAAGCACAGTACAGATATTTGAATCAATAACTGAGGTTTGGGAAGATGGTTCAGCAGTTAAAGGTCCTTGCTTTCAAAGCCTGATGACCTGGGTTCAATTCCTAAGCTGGATGCAAAAAAGTGGTGCCAGTGTCTGGCATTCATTTGCAGTGATGAGAGGCTCTGGTATACCTATACACACATGCACATACACATGTACATGCACAAGTAGTTAAAAATAATAATCAATGTATGAAAGTGCGATTTGTGATTACATGGTGCTCCAGTCATTCACTTATAAACATGTAATGACCAATACAGTGCTGAGACCTTGCTATAAGGTGGAAATGACCCTAACTGAGCAGTCTAGAAGACATTTGGACTCTAGTTTGCTTCAGTAATAAAAGTACTGTAAGTTCAGAGACCTCAAGCTGTTCTGTGTCCAAGGCTTAGAACCTGGCAAGGGGAAATTAAAAAGGCTTCAGATGAAATCCCAACTTAGTTTCTATGACAGCTGTCATATGCCAAGTTCTGGAAGCTGCTCGGGAGTCCAATATCTCAGAAGTAAATTTCTTGAAGTGTATTTATTTATACTCATATCATGTAGCTGGTGGATGAGATTGTGTATTCATTTCTCTGGTACTCCCACGTGTTGTGTGAGAAGCCAAACAAGAATGTAATCTGACTGTTTTCAAGTCAGGCAATTGGCTTGATGGCATTTACAGTATGAGCAATGGGGGCCCTGAGAACCAGAGACTGTGTGTATAGTTTGATTCAGCAACTTAATCTTGATGGAAAAGGAATTGTGGAGAAAAAAAATCTTATGAATTGAATAATTAAAAAATATTTTTTTGTTTTAAAATAAATTTATTTATTTTTTTTAAATATAAATTTATTGTCCATAATGAGTTACATTATTTAGTGGGCAAACCATGAGTTGTTATCCCAAATTCCCCAATTCCCCTCTCCCCCTCCCTGATCAGTTGGATATCCTCCTCCGTGGGCTGTCTGTATTAGTCCTTGTGGCAAGGGATCCTGGATATCCTAGTACTCAGCCTGGTCTTCCTGGCCCAAGTGTGTTGTTGCTGATGGGTGCCATGCCTCTGGACCATCTCCCCCACCACGGCTCTCACAATCTTTCTGCCCCCTCTTTCGCTCAGTTCCCTGAGTCGTGGTGGGTGAGTATTAAGGCTGCCTTAATGTTGCGAGTTTAGGGGTACTTGTGTCAAAAATCCTTGGTTTCTGTCTCATTGGCCTATCCTGTGTTGATTGAATGGCTGTGGTTATAGGTCCCTTGTTCATCTGTCATTGTCTGCTGGGTTCCCTATGGATCCTCCACGATATGACTGTGGTGGCTCCTCTCTTGCCAGGATCTGGGTCATCGGCCTACGGTGGGTTGGTAGGGTTAAATGGGCCACAGCTCTCTCGTTGCATCCTGAAAAACACAAACACATTTGGCTTATCCTGAGTTGGTTGAATGGCTGTGGCTATGGATCCCTTGTTCATCCCGACCTTCTCTGCAGGGTTCCATATGGATCCTCCACAATATGACTGTGGTGGCTCAACTCTTGCCATGATCTCAGCTTTTTTCCTGCTGTCAGGTGGTAGGGTTATTTAAAATATTTTATTTATTTATTTGCAAGGAAAGAGAAGGAAGGAGGGAGGGAGGGGGAAAGGGAGGGAGAGGGGTTACATATGCCATGGCCTCTTGCCGTTAAAAAAGGATCTCCAGATGCACAAGCTACTTTGTGCATCTAGCTTTCCATGGGTACTGAGGTACTGGTGGTCAGGCTTGCAAGCAAGCACCTTAATCACTGGTGTGCTGGGATTATAGAAGGCTGCTATCTATGGCTTCTGGTTTTTACATGGTCTCTGGAACTACAGACTCAGGTACTCAGGCTTGCATGACAAACCCTTTACACACTGACCCCCCGGACTAATTCTAGAGATATAAAGATACCAGACTATTAGCTTCAGATATACGTTTGAATTTTACAGAAAATAGGATGTAGAGCAGTCCCCTCATTTTCCTTAATTTTGCTTTCTATGGATCAAGTTACCTA
This sequence comes from Zapus hudsonius, assembly GCA_004024765.1. Taxonomy (NCBI): domain Eukaryota; kingdom Metazoa; phylum Chordata; class Mammalia; order Rodentia; family Dipodidae; genus Zapus; species Zapus hudsonius. The sequence continues at coordinate 96,696 of PVHP010000535.1, forward strand.
TGGTCCAGAAATATTAAATAGATAATTCCAGAAGCAAACATTACATTTGTTTTAAGTTGCATGGCATTCTGACTGTCCTGATGATATCTTGAGGTATACCACTCCATCCTTCCAGGGATGTGACTCTTCCCTTGGTCTGATCTATCCACACTATATATGCTTGGTGTTGGTCACATTTCCCTCAGTGTGACAAATACCCAAGACAGCCAACTTACAAGGAGGAAAGGTTTATTGTGGCTTAGAGTTTTGGGCCTGTGGTGAGGCAGAGAGCATGGAGAGGCTGTGTGGTGGAGCAAGACTGTGAAACAGACAGAGAAGGAAAGGGTCAGAGTCCCAACAACCTCTTTCCTTCCTCGAGGCCCCTCCTGCTGAAAGTTCCTCATCTCCCAGTAGTACCACGGGCTTGGGATGAAGTCTTTATCACCTTTTTTGGTGGCCTTTGGGGAACATTCAAAATCTAAACTATATCACCTTCCATTTTGTCACTTGGCAGTGTCTTAGGTTACTAGCTTGACTCTCACAGAAACACAGTGCTGGTGTTCAGTAACCTGTGTTTCCTTTAACAATGGACCCAAAGCACAAAAGTAGTGATGCTGGCAATATGGATGTGCTAAAGAGCAGCTGGGAAAGGCTTCATTTAAGCAAAGAGGCAAAAGTTCTCTGTAAGGAAAGAAGAATGATTATTTGCAGAGGATGCTAAAATCCATGGTAAGAATAAGTCTTCCATTCATGAAATTACAAAAAAGAAAAAAGGAAATTTGTGCTTGTGTTGCTGTGACACCTCATAGTGCAGAAGTTCTGACCACTGTGCATGGTGGGATCTCAGTGATAAGGGAGTTGGGTGTACCCTCAGTTCTAACCTCCCCTGGGGGCCTGTATGTATATCTCACAGACAAGGGCACTCTTATGCTTATGAGTAATCTTGTCTTTGTAAAGGTTTCACAGGCAGACAGAAGATCCCTGTACTCGAAAACAAGAGTGTGGCTATGATGAATATAAACTGCAACTTCTCTGTCCATGTCTTTCAGTGATGGGCACTCTCATTCTTGTTGAAGGTGGACTTGGCTGAGTTACAGGACAGGTGTAGCTTTCATAGACACTTGGACTTTTTCCCAAAGCAGGATTTATACTTTGAAAGCATCCTTTTGGCTTTTTGTCACTGGCTGAGGTGGTGAGGCTCTAGGCAGTGAGATTAATGAGGTGCTTATTATCCATTCCCAGTAAGTTAAGACAAAGGCGATGAGACTGAGGAGGTTAGAGGGAACAGAGATTCTGAAGAAGGATGAAGAACTCCTGGCGAGCCTGTAGATTTTCAGGGGAGCTCTAAGCATGTTGACAGAGACAGTGTTGTGGATAAATCCTGGGTCTGGCCAGACTATAGACTTGAATTTGAGTCCTAGCTTCACTGCTTTCTAACCGTGTTACCTGAAATAGGCCACCGGCCTCTCTGGCTTCAGCTTTCTTGACTGTGGGGATGGATTATTGATTATTTGGATTCTCTTTTAGTGAGTATACTGCAAAGGGGCAATGGGCTGGGCAATAACTCAGGCATCTATCACCTACATCCTGTTGTTGTTATTCTTGAGAAAATGGTCATAGGCAAAAGGGTCAGAGATTTCCAGGCAGGAGTCCCTAGTGCTGGTCGTACAGTGACTATAGGAAGTAGGTGCTGAAACGTTTCCACTGAGTGGACGGCCAGCAGGAAGAGAAAGGAGGGCAGAGGCCAGCTGTGCTGCTGATCTTAATAGTGTCCCTTCCCGTAGGAAAACCTATTGGATCTGAGGCAAACTCAAGAAAGGTCACATGATTTTTTCAAAAGCATCCCAGGTCACTGTGTGAATGTTAGCAAATCTTATGTATTATTTAGCTCTTTCGGTGCGTGTCTGATATGTTAAAACTTCATCCTCATAGTGTCACGGGGAGAAGACAAGGAAGATGCAGTGATAGTATTTGCAGTCTACTGATGAGAAGCTGAGAGAGCTCAGGTGACTTTGTCTTTTGTCCCTTCAGGAAGCCTTCCTGGTCCTTGTCTCATGTTGTCCCTATTTCTCAAATGGTTCCCAGAGCATCTTCTGCATTTGGTTCACTTAGGCTGAAGTGTAGAAGCAGACACTTGGCTTTCTTCTAGGTTCTCCTGGTGAGACAGGCTCAGAAGTCAGGGTTTTTACTCACCACCTGTTGCAGTCAGCTTTCTAGTTGCTGCGCAAAAAGAACCCAAGCAAAAGCGGCTTATGGAGGAATGGGTTTATTTGGCTTACAGACTCGAGGGGAGACTCCATTCTGGCAGAGAAAAGGATGGCATGAGCAGAGGGATGGACATCACCTCTGCCACAGCACTGCAAATAGCGGCAGGAAGGTGTGCCAAATACTGGCAAGGGGAAGCTGGCTTATAACCCCCATAAGCCCACCCCAACAACACAGCTCTAATGAGGTTCTAATTCCCAAATTGCCATCAGCTGATGATCTATCTATCAGAACACATTCATTTCTTTGTGGGGGACACCTGGATCAAACCATGACAGTCCGTCCCTGGCCCCCACAAACTAATAAACATACATGACATAAATACAATGCATTCAGCTCAACTCTTAAGTCCCGGCAGCTTTCAACTAAGCCATAATACCAAAAATAAACCCATAATGGCACAGAACATTCACAATGCAAAACATGAGGCACAGCAAAAACAGATTGACCAATACAAGATTTAAAACAAACAGGGCACCATCAATCTCTAACTCCAAGCTCAATGATTCTACCCAATAACACAAGTCTCTTGGAGATTCAATTCCGCCCCTCCAGCTCGGCTACTCACAGTCCGGGAAAACATCATCGGGTGCTGGCAGCTCGCCTTGGCACCCATCCATAATCCTGGAATTCTTTGGGTCTCCATTGCAACCCACAGTTCATCCTCATGGCTCCATTGGGCTCCATGCAGGCAACCTAGCACACCTGCTTCACACACCAATGGCCATTTTTCAAAAACAAAACTGTGTTGCAAATCCAATGACCCTCTCTTCTTCCATTTGCCATACTCCACAGAACCAGGTGGGCTACCAATTTGTTAATCCAGGGGGGATCAAAGCATTCAGGCCCCTTACTTCAAAGAGTCTGCATTCTTCCTGTTGTTCCAATGCAGACCAGCTGGCCCAATCTCAATGGTTGTCATCTCTCAAACAATTGCAGGTGAACAGGCAGCAGTTTCGACCCAAAGATCTTTCTTTCTGTGCCATCTCCATCTGCTCACACCAGTCCATCTTTACGTAAAGCAACCCTGCACAGGTTTCCAGGACACAGGCAGGCAGAATGCAGCAAGCCTCGCACGCAAACTGCTTCTGGCACAGTCCTGACCAAGTTCTTTCTCACCCTCGTAAGCCAAACCTCACAGTCCATAGTTCTCATTGCATTCAGGTCTTTTAACTCTGACCATCACGCTGTACTCACAACACTGTGAGGCCTCTCTTACGCCGGGAGTTCAAATCCTTCCACATTCCTCCTGTAGATCACTTCCAGAAAACCAAAGCCACAAGATCAGGGTTCCAGCAGCAACAGATGACCCCACACCTGGTACCAAAACTGTTGCAGTCAGCTTTCTAGTTGCTGCGCAAAAAGAACCCAAGCAAAAGCGGCTTATGGAGGAATGGGTTTATTTGGCTTACGGATTCGAGGGGAGACTCCATTCTGGCAGGGAAAAGGATGGCATGAGCAGAGGTCTGGACATCACCTCTGCCACAGCACTGCAAACAGCGGCAGGAAGGTGTGCCAAATACTGGCAAGGGGAAGCTGGCTTATAACCCCCATAAGCCCACCCCCAACAACACAGCTCTAATGAGGTTCTAATTCCCAAATTGCCATCAGCTGAGGATCGATCTATCAGAACACATTCATTTGTTTGTGGGGGACACCTGGATCAAACCATGACACCACCTCAGGTGATTCTCTTGGAGACTATTGTGTTCAAGGGAAGAAAGAGACAAGTAAATGCCCAAAGTTATACTATTTCCTCCTGAAACTCTCCCCAAAGTGTGTTAAAATATTCTGTATATAAACTGAAACTATTGTAATTAAAACTTTAGAAATTCTTTAGTTATTTTGGGAAGTTGAGTATTGCCTCCATTTAAAGGTGAAACTGATTTGATCTGTAGGAATGAATCCTAGAGCCCATTGGCAGTGGAAATCCTACAGGGATCCCTGCTCAGGGAAGCCGTGGTGCCTCAGGGCTGCGTTTTACATCCATCTGGCCCATGGACCCACCTGCAGGTGCTACATGTAGAGATATGTCTGATTAGGAGAGATGCTCTCTGTCTTTTCCTTCGTCTGTCTGTGTGCATTCAATGATGAGATCAGCAGTATATCCCTATGGTAATTTTAGTATAAAACTGTCAGGCTCCAGGTAGCTTGAAGACTGTCTCTATTGGATTGTCCCCATAGGAGGCTGTGAATCCGCTTCCATCTTGCTTAATTAGAGGAGGTGCATTCACCCGCATGATGTCTTGGTATCTTGTCTCTCTGTTTCTTTGTTGTATCAGTGGCTTCCAGCAACCACATAGTAGGCACTTAAATATTTGTTGACTAAATTAATAGACTTACTTGAATTTAAGAGCAAATAAGAAGAATGAGATTACAAAGAGCTGTCCTAATCAACTGCTGATCTACCTAGAAAGCACTAGCAAGCCCTCAGAGATCTCCTGAGCTGTGACTAGGAACACCTAGCTTGTTCTCTCTAGCCAAGGAGTCATTCTTATTTGGTCTTTAATGCCCTTTCTAAGGCCTTTGCTTATTCACCTGACATTTGTACTAGTATTAAGCTCTATCTGTCCCCTTCCCTCCATGTTATTAAACAACAGTGGAAATCCTTATAGATTTCCTTAGTATCTCATTTGGGTTCTTTGCCCAATGGAGGCTCTTTTAATGCTGTTTTTACTGACTGACACCAGGAGTGGATCAGGAGCCATGGGAATGATAAGCTTATTATTAGGAGGATAAATATTTTCTTTTACAACTGATACTTGTCTTTTTACATGCATTACTTTTAACCATTAATATTTAGTGAACACAGTGGTTGCATATTCAATTTCTGTTTATTTGGAGAAATTGTATCTATTTTTGCTAGTCATCAGTCCTTTCAATATTCTATCTTCTTTGTCTTTTAATTTTTAAAATTTGTCATAATTTTCAAGTCTGCCTTTCTGACTGGAATCCCATTTTCAATCACATTTTTATTCAGCTTTTATTTGCCTTTCTTTCTAAAAATACAAGGTAACCATCTTTTGATAAAAAAATAGACTTAAACCTAGCATATAGGCAAATTAGTTTATAATTTAGAAGTCAGAACAGAGCATGGGTGCTCCCTAGGGGCTCTTGCTCAGGAGCTTTGCCACTGACATTGTTCTCCCAGCTTCCTTTGCATACTTTGGTCATAATTCATTTCACTCATCCTTCTTTAATTTGCTCACTTAAGAACATGTGATAATGAAATTTTAATTTTTCTCCAAAGTGGTAACCATTTTAGTCTGTGTCAGGAGTTAAGAAGAATAATATGAGAGAGAAATGGATGCAATAAAATTTAACTTTTGGTGAAAGTAGTTGGGGTAGAGGAAAGAAAATGAAAAGAGAAGGGTTTTAGTATTACACACAGATTTTATTTTTATTTTTAGTGTTGAATAACTTGTACTCTTGCAATATGCCTTTGCATCTATTATCTAATGTTAGCTCTTTTCACAAGATTCCTCTGAGGTATGTAGATTCTAGGCTAGCAAATTCTGATAGCCTTAGGTATTCAAATATGGAGACTTACTACCCAGAACTGTAGTGATTTGTGTAACTTGCAACATACCACCATAGGACCTTTGAGCTGCTTTTACATTTTGGCATTGATGCTTTGCTAGTTGGCTTAGTAACTATGGGCAAGATCCTTCAGTGCTTCAAAGCTCACTCTCCCCAAATGAGTGACAACAGTTCATAAATTAATGGATGATTCTGAGGCTCAAGTATCTGTTTCATCACAAGTGCTCAATACTATATGTTAGCCTACTCTTTTTAATGCCCAGTAGGAAAAAAGCCATAGTATGTTACAGAGAGATGTATATTCAAGAGAAATGAAATTGGCTTGATTTGACCCCTTTTTGTTCTATCAATAAATTGTAGCAAGCTCATGATCTAGGAATAATACTTGTGCTAAGCACAGTGTCTATGGATAGAGAACTTGACAGAGACCCTGTGTCCTGTAACTTTGTATGAATTATTTGAATTTTAAAGTCCAATCTACTTTAAAATTTTGGGGTTTTTATGGGGGGAAACAAGCTGGTAATATCACTATTTAGATCCTGACATCCAGGGAGTAAAGATTTCATTGGCATTTTGATACTGAAGCTTTGATTTTTATGCTTGGTCATTTTGATAATAATAGCAATAGTGGGAAATATTTGCTTTAAATTGAACAAATCCAGTTGGAAAATGGAGAGTACAGAGTGCTTTTTTAAATGTGGTATGCAGAATGAGAATCAAACTAATGACTTTAAGTTTGGGAACATCAGGCAATTGCATCAGGCCTGGGATCTGCGAAGGAGCACTTGCTTACAAGCTTCACAAGGAGACAAAACCTCCGGAAGTTGTCCGTGGGATTCATAGCTTGGTGGGAAAGTTCTGGGCTGTGAGGAAGGTTTTCCATTCATAGCTGGGTTCATTCACAGAGAATATTAGGTCATACAGGCACTCACTAGCCCAACTGACCTTTATAGATAGAGATTGGCTGAGCTACACAAAAGTAGTGGGATGTCAGACAGCCAGGGTACCTGCTAACCCGGGACCTCGGCATATGTAGACCCCAAGTGGTTAAATCTCTCAATGAGAGAAAAAAGAGGAAATTGTGAATTGTGGGAGTTTATTCTGAACATTGAATGGTGTGTGACAATCCATGATGGTTTTCAGGAACTATTGAAGTGACTGTCTTAGTTCATACTCTCCTTTCTCCATGAAACTCATGAAACACTAAATCCTTGAACTTCTTAAATATAGCATGTGATTTCTTTTTAGAAGGTAAATGGAGAAGACTTTGAAACGTCAAGTCTTTGCTCTAAATGTCAAATGAAATTGACCTGAGAAATCAGGTGCTGTAGGGCATGCACCAGGAAAAATGAGAGAGAGAGAGAGAGAGAGAGAGAGAGAGAGAGAGAGAGAGAGAGAGAGAGAGAGAGAGAGAGAGAGAGAGAGAATGAACGCATAGCATTACTGGAATCCTTAAAGGATGACTAGAATGTCAGGAGGGAGGGGGCCTGTGTTTGAGAAGACACAGTCTTTGATAGACTCATCTTGAACTAAGTCACCAGGAATCCTGTTGTTTTTCAGGAGATGGAAAAAACAACTTCCTGTTTCCTCAGGGAGCATTCCTGGACTCTCTGGAAGTGATCTAGGAAACCCTGTGTAGACAGAATGGTGAGGGGGATGGGGTTTCTATGTGACAAAACACTAGCTATTGTTTGTTATTACAACTCCCTTAGCATTTTCCTGAGGATGAAGGGTTCTCATTACAGAAGCTGTCCATGTAGCTGGGTTCGTGATGACAAGTGACTCCAACCAAGGTCCATTCCTGAGGCTCTTGCACTTTTTTAAGAGTGCATTCATTCACCATGCACATGCTCAGGTCTCTTCATTTTTCAAATCTCTTTTTACCATATTCCAGAGGCATAATTGTCCATCTTCTATAAGGTCAAAGATCATAGTGGCAACAAAAAATTCCTTAACTGGTATAGGCACAAAGAGAAAAGTGCTCAACCACTATGCAAGTCTGTTGAGCATATCATTGACACACTCTTGAGAGGGACTCTTGAGCAGTGGCATCCTAGGAACTTTTTCTGGGTTCCCTGCACACAGATCTACCACAGATACAGAGGACACGTGAATTTGGCACTTGAAGGTGCCTCATCTCGTCTAGTGTTTCCTCTTGAAACCCTTTTACTTTTGCTCTCCTCAGCCCATCACTCTTCCTGTTCCTTGTAGCTTGATCTGCCTCAAAGAGTGAATCCACGAGATCCTTCTTCCATGCTTTCAGATTTTTAACTACCTGTTGGTATACCATTGACATGTCCCCAAAGGCAGGCTCATTCATAGCACTCTTGGAATCCTTAAAAGTTGATTGGCTCCAGTTGTATATTTCTGAAGCAGAATTTAATATTTCTCTGTCTATGAAAAATCTCACTTTCTTCAATTTAACTTCTGGTGGGTCACTTGACTGTACACCATTTTGTGTCTGTTACCCTAGAAATCAGGTAAACATCCATCGTTCTTTCATTTCCTTCATTGTTTATATCTTCATAAAACTAAACCAGTCTTGACAATTTTATTTTTTATTTCCCAACTGTGTCCCTCTAGCCATCTCCTTTATGTCCTAATTTTCATGGTACCAGTTAAGATCCTTCCAGGCGCATCATCTGGAGTATTAGCAATTCACCTGCTGGCTTCCCAGCTTTGAAGCTGTCGGCATACAACCTGTCCTCGGTGCCCACTTCTCTGACCACGCTTAGGCCCTTAGAGTTGGTTTCCTGTTTCCTAGAGGACTTGACATCTCTGCCCCATAGCATGTAACCTGTACTCTCCATGGTCAGATAAGTCCCTGCTGTCTCTCGAGCCAGGCCGTCATTCCCTTGTTGCTCTTGTGACCGATTCTTTCCAGTGACTGTTTATGGCAGGCATTGCCTGCTCAGGAAGCTTTTCTGATACCTGCACACTGGGTCCCTCTTTGTGTTTCCGTGATATATGGCCTGTCTTTCTACATTTTACTCACATTGAATTCTGCTTGGGCTCAATGTTTGTTGGCATTCTGAGGGACTGGAAATAAAGATAGGAACTCAGAAGAAAGCCCTTTCTGCCCTTCTTCTGCCCTTCTCCTGTTTCTCTAAAGACTAGAAGGCCTCACTCCTAAAGCCAGCCATAAACCCCCAAATATTACTTGAAACTTACCCCATCTTTCTATGTAAGATTTGACCATAAATAAATTGGTAATTAAATTGTAAGACTTCCAGAAGGGGTCTTGCTCTATGCCCAGAGGAAGGAATGCTACATAGAGAAGCCAAGAAGACTCAACTGGCCATGCTGGGTTTTACCTTTGTTCCTCAGATCTTTCTTGGTGTCCAGCTTCATGTCTACATGGCTGCGCATTCTGTCTGTCCATGCTTCTTTCATCCCAAGAATAAGCACACACGGTTTTCCCAGTCTTCCTTTTTGAAGGCTCCATGTGATAAAGCTTTATTAAATAAGCCTGTTACACTTTTCTTTTTTAACCTTTTACTATTTGCACAAATGTTCACTGATTCTGTCCTTCCCATATTTTTACTACAATTTCCTCTATCGGTTTAGACACCCTGGGTGTCAGAACTGCACATGTTTAGAGCTTTGCACCATGCCTGGTACGCAGTACTGATTAGTATGTGGATAAGCAACAACTAGGTGAATATATAAATAGAATCAACAAAATGGCTATGGAAAATTAGATTTTAAGATGTGATTTTATATATATAAAAAACACACAGTGCAGTGGAATTTTATTCAGCCACAAAAGGATGAAATTCTGTTATTTGCAGCAATATGATTGGAACTGAAGAACATTATGTCAAATAAGTCAAGCACAGAAAGGCAAAACCCACATGTTCTTACTCATTTTTGGAGGTTTAAACACTTGATAGATCCCGAGGAGGTTGCTAGGAACTAGGATGGGAAAGGGAAAGTGGAAAGTGAGAAGTTATACAGTGGGTTCCAAAACACGGTCCTAGTGCACAACAGGGCAGCATAGACTATCATGTTTAAACATACATTTCAAAATAATGGGATAAGAACTGAAATGTCCCAACACATAGAATTGGTGACATTTGAAGTGATAAAAATGCTACTTTCCTGATCTGTTCATCTCAATTCAAATACATGTATCTTCTTCCAATACTCTATCACAGAAGAACGCTTATACATGTACATGTATATGTGTATGTACATGTGAAGCTCATACTTATATTTGAAACTCCTATGGTTAGGTCCCAAATGCCATATGAGCAATGCTTATTGCTCCACTTAATTCTTCCATGATTTATTGTTTATCTGAAATGAAAATACTACTCAGCATCCTTGAATTTGTCTGGTAACCCAGCCTAAGAGAAGTGTGGATTCATCCCTGTAGAGATGCTCAAACAATGAGAAACTCATGCAGAGCTTGGTGTCATTGGCTTTGTCTTACCTCACTGAATGGCCAGAGTGTTACTGGTTCAACCCTCAGATGCCCTGGCCTTGCCACATGTTCTGCCATGGGTCATTGCATACATGGCTTCTGAAAGAAGGTATTTCCTTCCTTGCACAGCAAGGGAATTAAGTCAGTATGTGCATTTGGAGATACAGAGAGGTGAACAAGCCTCTCTGCTGGAAGGTGGCTGGAGAGCCTTAGAAAGAAGAATATGACTTATTCTCTTGTCTTAGGGTGAATGTGGGGATAATAATGTAATATTCTTAAAGCCTCAACTTTGGATATAGATGTGGGGTTTTCATGGAGAGTTAATGCTAGAATAGAACTTGCTAGACTTTGCTGGTCAGGTGGAGTTGTCTGGAACTCTACCTTGAAGACTGAGTGGGACTGGAAGGTGTCTCTCCTGTCTCCTTTCTGCTGCCATGGTTTACTTAGCACATTTCCTATTAAACTATCAGATGACTGAAGTATTGTTTTGATTGGATGATTTTTTTCCTCTCCAAATTAGAAACACCCAAGATGTTAATAGTTTGTTTTAAAAAGTGAAAGAGTGTTTTTTCTCTATGACTGGAAACCAAGTTGAAGTATGCATATCCCATCTCTCTCATACTTTTCCTTTCTTCTCCTTGTGCCAAAATTGGTAATCACAAAGCTACATAGCCAGGACACTTGGTCTAAATTGTATATGTATGCCATAGGTGTTTGATAGGTTCTTGTGGAAGAAACTGAATTCTGATGGAAATAGACTGACTAAAATAAAACAAAAATCCAAAACCAAGACTAGCCATGAAAGATTTTTGTGGCGTTGGTATCATGATCTTGTCAGCAAAGCCAGGGTTTCTGATTAAACCCAGATTGAACTGTTTCCTGTTAGCGTGCTAACCCACAGGGCAGGCTCAGGCCTCCTTGTCTCGCTTTCTAAGTCTGAGTTATTAAATGCTGTCTGCCAAGGTTTCCGCCCCTTTTCTTTTAAAGTTCAATTCAGAGTTATTAGGAAACTACAAACAAAAAAACATCTCGAGGTCTCTTAAAGGATTGTAGACCTATTTAATCTTTTGATGCCAAAATGAAACTTTAACATTTTAGCTTCTTGAGCCTAGCCACATGGTAGAGGGTATGTCTTTATGTTTCACTTCTGGACAACTTCCTTTCAGAATAATTCCAGGAGTAAGCAGATGATTTTAAGGTTTTGCTTTACTAAAGGGAACTTTATCTGAGTATTAGTGAATCTAAACTTATCTTTACCAAAACATGGTCTGTCTTCTGGGATATCAAGTGCATGTTGGGGTGCTCAGCAGCTCTATAGAAAACAGCTTTAAGCAGTGCTCTGACAACTGAACGTGCATTGTTATTGCAAGAATGGATTCAGGAATGGAGCAGTTCCCCTCCTTACTTATGATGTCATTTTTGATACACTCAGCCATCTTTTACATCTGACTGTGAAACATTTTATTATCTACACTGTTAGGTCAACCGGGGTTCTTCCTAATGTGCAGATGCAACAGAAATCATTAAAGGGCCCAAAGGAAGATCATGCATGCACAGGCAGATACCTTTGTTTCACAGAAGAGAAGGCTGGAAGGAAGACTGGGTAAATAAGCCTCACTCCATTTCCGAGGGAGAACCCTGGCATCCTGCCAAATCTGTTTTCTGGCAGGAAGAGGGACCCACTTCATCAGGGTCTTTGACAAGCATTTTTTCTGTAGGTTTGAATTTTTAGCCACATCAAATCTCAGTGAAATATTAGTTCTTTTAAGTCATCGTTCCTTTCAGTAAAAAAAAAAAAAGATTTAGTTTTAAAGGGGAGTTTGTACTTTAAAGTGAAATAAGAATCATCAAATCACAAAACTGTTTAGTAAGGGAACCCTGGCATTAACACAAGGCGAGGAACAAGTTTAAAATTAGAGTTTGAGGAACCTTAACAACAGAGAAGCTGTTCCCTTTGCTACTGAAACACTTGGCGATGTATTTTTTAACTGTTAGTATTACATATACAGATAATTATTCTAATCAGATCTTTTGAAGTACAAAGTTAAAAATCTACAAAACATCCTTAATTTTAGTATGATAGAAAAACTTAAATATACATGTTTTCAAACTTTCAAGTAAAAAAATGAACTGTATTTAAAAATTATCATCATTTTTTTTTGAGATAAAGTTTCACACTCTATCCCAGGCTGGCCTGAAACTCAAGAACGTCCTCCTGCCATAGCCTCTCCAGGCCTGTGCTTAGAGATGTAAGCCCCATACACCTGGCTAATTAACATTCTATTTTATAATGTTGTGATGTTTCTTTTTTCCCATAGTGAAACATGATATGTATGAAGCAGGTCTTCAGTACATTACAGTTCATTCTAAAGTTCTGAGAACACAGGGAAATGGATTCAGAAACACCATAGACCAGGTCTCCTCTCAGAGTTAATGACATGTGTTGATTAGTAAAGATGAACAAATTCAGCAGTGAAGAAATAAATGTGCTTGACTGTACTGAACTCTGTAGTCTCCAAACTTGACCACAGCGACTTCTTTTTTGGGAACTAGTGTTTTCATAGCACACACTTCCAGCAATATTGCACCAAGGGATTAAAAATGTAATTACTGTTTCTACCTTAATTTAATTGGCAATTCTGGGGAATAGACAGTACTAGGCTTGCTCTGAAGCTCGGGTAGAGTGAGAAAGAACAGTTATTAAGCCTTGATCCAAGTCAACAGTCCTAAATAAACATTAAATAAGGAAACAAAGTCATCCACCACATCAGCTGTAGCCTTAAAATTAATTCCTGTTAGCAGTTAGACAAGATGACATCAAGCTATTCTAACCCCTTGAAAAGTGGTTACCACTGCTTGGATCTTTCTGAAATCAGCCTCTTGGTTAATTTCTTGTCAGTAATTTAACTTCTGAGAAGTATATGCTCTTCACTGACTGGGCTAATACCATCCATGTTTATGTATTATAGTCTATATTTACCAACACATAGTTATATCTGTCAGTATTGTTTTCAGTTTTATTCCTGTGTGAGGTCAGCTTCTCATGATTAAATCTTCCCTCATATATTTTCAAGGTGTTTGAAGGCAGGGCTCAAGCAGCCACCACCCTTCCCATTGCTCTCCTGAATAGAACCCAGTGCTGCTTGGAATAGGTAGTTCTCAGCCAGTTCTGCTGGTCGCTGCTGTTGTTGAAGCAGACTGTATGCTGCCCTCTGTGGGCTGCAGACTCAGATCATGGTGAGAGCGCTCTAGATTTCCATGGACAATGTACTTCTACCATGCTTGATTTTTCAAGCTGTGATCATGATGTCGGCCAGCTCACACAGATCCTACACATTTCTGACAATCACCTCTCCACTATGAGCATGACTTCTGGCACACCACTGAAAGAGCCATCTTTAAAAATGAATTTGAAAACTTACCTTGGAACAATTCAAAGAGCATGGTTGATAACATTTGTTAAGTTCAATCCTGGAATCATAGAAAGCATGTTTGATAAAATATGCCAGCACCCTCCTTGTTGATAGAGGAGTAAGTAGAAGCAAAAGTAACCACTATGGAGAACTTCTAGAAGGCAATGGAACCCACATCCACATAGTCTTCCCCACCATGGACACCACCCTGGCACACTACATTCATAGAAGAGAGCATTGTCCTGTATGACTTGCTGGAGAATTCAGTAAGAATGCAGAGCTGACAGGGCCTTAACTATCTCAGTTTTTTCAGTGTTACATGAGGGACTAGTTTCTCCTGATCAACCGTCATTACTTTATCCTACAGGTGGAAGGGGACCAGCTGCCCCCAGGACACACTGTCAGTCAGTATGAGACCTGCAAGATCAGGACCATAAAAGCGGGCACATTGGAGAAGCTTGTGGAGAACCTGCTCACAGCATTTGGGGACAATGACTTCACTTACATCAGCATCTTCCTGTCAACATACAGAGGCTTTGCCTCCACTAAAGACGTGCTGGAGCTGTTGCTGGACAGGTAAGGTGGGAAAGGCCTTAGCTTCAGAAGCACAGACACTTGGGATGCTGGCAGGGAGGTGAGAGGAAGGACACCTGGAAGGGGCAACCTTTGGAGCAAGTGGCAAGAAGACTATTGAAGAGTCACTTACACAGTCTGCTTCTGGGTCAGGAAATCTCATTCAGAAGTTCATGAAAGTTGGGCCCATGTGACGGTGTAAGCTTGCAGTCTCAGCACTCAGGAGGTGAAGGTGGGAGCGTTGCAAGTTTGAGGTCACCCTGAGTTATGCCGGAGACTTTGTATCAAAAATAAAATGGAAAACCACAAATAAAAAGGAGAAAAAAATTAATATCAAAACCTCACACATATTCCATGAGTTAAATGTAGCTATCATAAATATAAGTTCAACTATTTATATTTCAGTTTCTTTTCCCCCTGAATTTCTATTTTTATGGAACTTGTTGATAATTTCTATATAATTCTAGTAAATAATCAAGCAGGGATCATCTTTTTTTAAAAAAAATATTTATTTGCGAGCTGGGCGTGGTGGCGCATGCCTTTAATCCCAGCACTTGGGAGGCAGAGATAGGAGGATCGCCATGAGTTCAAGGCCACCCTGAGACTTCATAGTGAATTCCAGGTAGGCCTTGGCTAGAGTGAGACCCTACCTCGAAAAACAAAAAAAAAAATTATTTGCAAGTAGAAAGAGAGAATATGTTTGTGCCAGGGTATCTTATTGAAGCAAAGGAACTCCAGATGCATGCCCCACATTATGCATGTTGTCTGTCAGGCTTTGCAGGCAAGCGCCTTAACCGCTGAGCCATCTCTCCAGCAGATCCCCCCCCCCCGAAATCTTGTTGTAAGCACCAAGCGTGTTAATGTGTATAATGTGCATGAAGTGTGATGCTCCGTCGTAGAGAAAACAGCTAACAGTGGTGGCCTGGGACAGTGCCCGTGACTATGGCTAACAATCACTGTGCATTGTCTGTTTAATATATGCACATAAATATTATCCTTCATGCATGTTGGTAAGACACAATGGAATTAGTTGGGTAGTGCACATTGTAACTACACATGGACAATATTTTTATTTTCCTTTTAGTCACTTTATAAGTTACCGTTACATTGAGTTGCTCTCAGGAGAAAGAAAAGTGTCAGCAAAACAATTGTTCTGGAATCAAGAGAACCCTTCTTCAGATCCTTTTACTCTGGGGTTTCCTGCTTAAGGAAGGAAATGAGAACCAGCGCTTTTGTTAGGCTTGATGAATAATTGGTTTTTGTTAACTAGATTTTTTTTTAAATTTTAAAATAATCTTCAATCATGTTGAAAATGTTAAAAATTCTCATACTAGCCAGGTGTGGTGGTACATGCCTTTAATCCCAGCCTTTGGAAGGCAGAGGTAGGAGGATTGCTGTGAGTTCAAGGCCACCTTGAGACTACATAGTGAATTCCAGGTCAGCCTGGGCTAGAGCAAGACTATACTATAATCTAGGCAAATACTACAGTTAACAATCTAAAAATAGAAGTAACTAATAAAGATGATGGACAGTTTATACAACTCAAAAAATTATAAAGATAAATGGTAAAAGGTTTCCTTTTCTCCAGGTTCCCCTAGTTCTATTTCTCCTTAGTATTCACTGTAAATATTCCTTTTTTGTGCTTCCCAAAATTTTTGGGGACACATATATATTTATAATTCTTAGATATGTCACAAATATAATGTTCATCTATAAAGATGTATTATATCACATATAAATGATACAAATGGAATCCTAGTATATAATCTGTCCTGCAATTTTCCTTTTTTACTTATCTGTGCATCTGAAAACCTTTTTGTTCACTAAGTGAATTAACATGTATAAAAGGCTGAGAAATATGAGTTACTATTTCAAAATCAGCATACATAGGTAGATCTAGCAATATCTCTTTAATGCTTCAAAGTACTTATCAAACTGATTATAGAGAGAAAGTTAAGCTCTTCCTAGTTTTGGAATTAACTAAAAGTTTCTTTTAGCCGGGAGTGGTGGCACATGCCTTTAATCCCAGCAGCTGGGTGGCTGAACTAGGAGGATCACTAAGTTTGAGGCCAGCCTGGACTAAAGCAAGACCCTGCTTCAAAAACAGTACTATAAGGAACATCTTTATATGGACATTTTCTGAGTACTTTTTGAGTGTTTTATAGAACAGTCTCATAGAAAAATTACTGATGGGTTAAAATATACCAGCACTTAAAACTTCGGAAGAGGTTGCTAGGTTGGTTTCCAGAAGGACGAACCAACCACACTACAGTCCACAGTGTTGCCTACCTCACACCCCCCACTGTGGATGTTTCCATCTCTTCTACTGAGGCCATCTTCACTATGCATTGAAAAAGGGTTTTTGGATTTCTGCTTCTTACATTTATGAGCTAGATTAGTAACTTTTAAAGCTGTGTATTGACCAGTCATATTTTCTTTTCTAGAAACTATCATTTCTTATTGTTCACTCTTTTTCTTTTGAACTATTTTATCCAATTATTGAGCTTCTAATGTTAATTCTTTGTATATTAAGAAAATTAGATGTTTGCTTATAATCTTGTCTGAAATAGTTTTCCTAATTTTTTCCTTCATTTTAAAAGTTATTTATTAAAAATATTTATTTGAGAGAGAGAGAAAGAGAATGGGTGAACCAGGTCCTCTAGTCACTGCAAATTAAATTAATTAAAGCATCTGGCTTTATGTGGATACTGGGGATTCAAACCTGGGTCATTAGGCTTTGCAGGTAAATGCCTTAACCACTGAGAAATCTCTCAATCCCTATTAATATTCTTTTAATGAAAGTAATAAATATTTTATGTAATTTTCTCAGTTTTCAAAAAGGCTTTTAATAATCAAGTTTGAGTATAAGGTTATTAAAACAGTAGAGTTTTCCTCAAGGTAGTTGTTAGTTAGCTTCCTGTCATTATGACAAATGCCTGACATAATTGACACATGGAGATAAAAGGTTTATTTTTGGCTCAAAGTTTTGGCTTTGTTTTTTTTAACCTTTCCAAAGTCAGTGTGCCATGGTGGGAACACATGGTAGAACAAATCTACTTGCCTCCTGGCCAGGGAGTGAAGGGAAGAAGGCTTAGTCTCACTGTCCCCTTCCAGAGTACACCAAAGATCTCAAAGACCTCCACGAGGCTCTGGCCTTTCAAGGTTCCATCATCTCCAATAGCACCACCCTCGGAATTGAGCCATAGACTTTTGGTGGTCATTGACGATCTAAACGACTGAAGCAGTTTCTTTGTAGGTATTTATGGATTTTGTGTCCTTTTCTATTTGTATGTTCATATTCAGAGAGAATCATAATTCTTTATTGTATGCTAATCTAGTTCTAACATCCTGTGCTACAAATAGGAAGTATTTAGTTTTCTACATAGCAGTATTTGACAACATAGTAAACCTTGAATGTCAATTTGTGAGACTGGTGAGTCATTTTGTCATAGTTAACTAGTATAGTAGTAGCTCATAACCTGTCAGTAGAAATGGAAAATTATGTGACTGTCCTCTTTTTGGTACTTCACATTTATACAAAGATGCAGTACGCTAACTCTTGGCAGGCAATATGAGGAAGTTTGTGACCTCTTCTCCTCAGGGGGTCCCTTCATTAATAATACTCCACAGATGTCCACTGTGGGTGAAGAAGTACACGTAAGTTCCAGCTGTTCATGTTAAACCGAGGACACACACAGGAACTGGAGTGTTTAGTCTGTGGCTTTATATATCCAAATTTGATTTAATAGTTTTTTTTGTTCTATGAATAGACATTTTTGGATTTTTATACTATTAACTGGATGACAGTGATTAAATTATACATCTAACATGAATTCATATTGCATTGAAAGCAAGCTATCATTTAAGGTATAATAGAATAAAGAGGTAGGATTTATTTTATACTGTGTGAATATGCTAAAGCTTGGCTAAAGCTTGAATTTGATCTCATAGGTAAATCCTTTGCTTGCTTCTGAAATGAGTGGAATTAAGTACTGAATACCTACATAATACCCAGCACTCTGCCAGGCATTGTGCAGGTTGAACTCAGATAGAGAAGATGTAGTTTTTGCCCTAAGGTAGTTTTGTGTTTTTTCTTGTGAGGACCTCTCAGAATACAAATGCTAGTCCCATCAGGTCTGGGTGCACCCCTCAGTATTTAATATCCAATATTTTATTAAATTTTTAATTTAAAAGATTAGGCTAACATTTATGTGATAAGTAAATAACCATACATGATGATGTAAACCTCAACTCTAGCATGTTCTGTTATAGGAGTTCAGAGAAATAAGTCCCATTTATTTGGCTTGTTCACACAAGTTTAGCTTTGTTCATGTATACACCAACCTCAACCTGAATATTGCTTCCTCACTCTATTTCTCAACATACTTAGATCATGTGTCCAGGTTTCGGTCTTGATTGACATTACAGTCAAGTTGATCACCTGCATATATTGTGAAACAGCATGTTCCTCAATTGAATGTTTGGACTTTAGTGCCTATGATTAGGAGGAAGCAATTTATTGTACAAACTTGTGTATTCTGAAGATAAGCATTTGAAATAATTATTTTCATGTCAGTAGATTGTTAACACTTGTTTGTGAGTCTCTAATATAATTTTTAAGTTATTTCTTCTGGTTTCTGAATAGTTGATTGCCTCTCTTTTGTGAAACAAGCACTGAGAAGTTATTATAGCATGTGCTAATCCTGTAATAACCAGACAAGAATAGATTGAGGGCAGATGCCGCAGTATTTATTTCCCACCAGAGAGCAGCTTATTTGAAGTCAAGCTTTGATTTCCCTCAAGACTTCCAGTCGTGGCTTTTCTTGTTTGGAACTGTTTGCTTTCAGGGATTTCTTTTTAATCTTTTTGTAGTTATTTTTTATTTTGCTAATATGAGTCTGTGTGATTGACAAATTAGACAGTGGTTTGAAGTTACGAATGGCTAATTCCATGGGTTCACTTTATCCTTCATTGCAGTGGTCAGCCCCTCACCAGGACTCCTGCTGGCTGTGCTTCTGCCATGGCTCAGTGTTAACTGAAGGCTGTATTGGCTTCCTTTACCCTAAGAGGAAGTTAATTTGGGGTTGACTGTACTGGGGCTCTGGGATTTTGTTTTCTTTAATTTCAAGCATATCCTTCGTTTTAAAGCAGTCTGCTTTTCCCACTCAATTGCTTAGAGATGTCAGGGAACAAATAGCACTGAAATGCCCAACCCAAGTGTAGGCAGAAGCCAGCTTCAGCTGGTGACCCCCACTGAGAGCCAGGAAGTGTTTGTACAAATATGTAGATCTTTCTTTTTCTCGAACATTCTTGCTTTTTGTGATATCATAAGTCAGCAGAATGCCAACAACATGCAGAATAGGGAGAACTGGGTCATCAGGATCCTTGGCCAAGCCACTTAGGGCCCTCAGCTCACAGTGTGAAAAACACCAAGTACTCTGAATCACTCCCCTCATTGTGAGTGAAGTCTCCCAGAGGAAGACTCTTGGCGGGGTTAAAGTTGAGTCCGTCTGTAAACCCGTGCTCTAAGACCGTAATCTTGTTTATGTCACAGAGAAGAGGGCAATCCAGTCGGTCTTTGAACTTACTTCTTCTTCCCATGTTTGCTTACCATGTGTTTTCACAGACTTTATCTCATTTAGTTTACTTATTATAACCCCATGTTTACAGATGAGGAATTGTGGCTCAGAAGCATTCAATTGGTAAGAGGCAGAGCAGGAACAAAACCCTGCCCCCTCATGACTCGACAGCTCTTTCCAAGTGTGCCATAGCACCTCCCATGACTTGGAAATGCCATTTTAAAAAGAAAGGATGATTTTGGAACCCTTCTTAGTAATCTCCCTCACTTCCTCAATTGATTTTCCTTGGAAATTGCATTCTTGATGGCTGCTTCCTTCACACACTTGGGGGAGTTCAGTTGATAATCATTCATGAGCTCAAGAATCTTTACCAGCTGGTTAACATGGAGCATTTTATAAGGTACAGTGCTGGCCATGGTGCCTGCCCTCTCCATATATAACGTGTAGTGGGAAAAAGTGATCAATGAAGCTGCTATAGAAATAGATGTATATAATTAAAGCTGAGGTAACCCTCATGCCCATAAGCTCAGCAGTGAACATTACCCAATTGTGCCTGAATTTAATGGGAAGGACAAATGAGTCTTTTGACATGTGCCATCATTGTTAAGGCAGTGATGACTGGATGTACATTTTTAGTAAACAGCTTTTACCCCCTTGGCAACCATGAGGTGGATGTAGTAAACTTTCCAGATGATATGAATCCATTCAGCTTTCAAATGCTTTCTTAGCATGGAAAGAAGGTGGGTAGGCCTATTTGAGATGCATACAGAATTAATACAGATAGGGAGCAAGCTAGCTTTTCCCTTGCTGGGTAGTTAGCTAGGGCCTGTCTCACAGAAACTTGGATGTCACCCTGCCTGCCCGGCACAACTAGAACCTGAGTCTGATCCAGTCCCATCCAAGGTGGATGAAGGCAAAAACTCCTCAGCAACAACAACATCCTGTTTCTTCCTCAGTCATGTAGATTCAGCCCCCATGGGCTGGCCCTTCCTGAATCAGTGTTCTTCTTGGGCTCAGCAACCAATCAAGTCTCTCCCTACTCAACCTGAGCCTAATTATTAGGCTCATTCTAACTGGATGTCTGATTCATATAAATGGGCCTGAAACACACATGTAAGTCTCTTCTTTCCTGGAGAGAGACCTTTCCCTATGTAAGGGAGATTTTCCTGATTTCCCCTCCTAGCTTGGAAGAGGGAGAATTTCTTTTTGTTTGGGCACTTCCCTGCTTTGCTTTCCCTCTTCTCTTACCTCTCTCTAATATGTCTCATAACTTACCCTTCTCTGAGTCTGAGTTTTCAGTTCTTTGCTAGCATGGACAAGAATTCAAGACTTGAGGGCTGCTGTATTGAGAGTTCTAGTCCCACAGAGCTCTCTTCCACATCAGCATGAATAATTAAGCTTTTATTTAGTGTTGGGGCTGTAGGAAGGAGATTCTAGGGCCACTCCAGTTGCACACCCCTTATACCACCAGCTCTGGTATTTAATGTTATCACTGCTACACTCATGATATGATTTTTCTAACCTTTTGTTAGTCCTAAGAGTTATATATAAATGTCTAACTTGCATCATTTCTATAAGAAAGTTTTTTTTAAAAATCATACCACTCCATTCTCCATTAATTTTCATAACTCCCCTGTCCAGCTCCCACAGGGAAAAATGGGAACAAGTAGAGAGGGTGACTGGTGAGTCTTTGGTCTTCCAGTACATGAAGACTTTGAGATTTGTTGAGTGTTGGTTTCCGGATGCTTTAGGGAAATCTCAACATTGCTTCGTTTCTTTTCTAGCTTCAAAGACAGACACCCTGGATATCTTAACTAGGGTGGGAGTTTGTGAATGAAAGTTACTTCTTAGTACTTTACTTATAGTGGATGAATTTACATGTCTAGGTCTGAGTATCAGTGACTCCCTGAGCACACTTAAAACCCCTGGGTTGAAGGGGAAAAGAAGGCAGGTTGTTACAAGATAAACCTGACTCAGATCTCATTTCTCATGACGGATGCAGGAGTGGGCTCCGTGGGATTAGCTCTCAAGTCTTCAGTTCTCATCCATGTTAGCAAAGAATCCACAGCTAGGATTCAGGAAGGGTAAAGGATGGGATTTACTTTAGTGAGAGTTAAGAGAAGAAGTAAAACAAAGCATGGACACACCCAATCCAAAATAAGTACTCCCCTTCCCATCCTGGCTGTGCCAGTTGCTTTGGGGTTCACCAGAAACCTTCAGTCTGGTTTGGTGTAAGAATCACTTCTCGAGAGAGCTATGGATCCTCCAACCCTAACAATGAAATGCAGGCTGATAGCTGACATCCGGGCAAGAGATGAGCCACCCCAGATCTTCCATGAAGGATCCATATAGAACCCCACAGAAAGTGGTGGGATAAGCAAGAGACCCACAACCACAGCCAGTCAGTCAACACAGGATAAGCCAGACAGACACCAACATTTTCAACACAATCTAAATCAGAAGTACAGAGACCCCCGAAGACCTGAGAACTCCTAGAGACATGGCCCTCTCAGTAACAACATAGAAATGGGGGTGGAACCGGGTTGACTCCTAGGCTATCCATAATCCCCTACCCCATGGACTGATCCAGATGGCCCATGGAGGAGGATATCCAGCTGATTGGGGACAGGGAAGAGAGAAATTGGGGATATGGGGATATCAACTCCTTTGATCATTCAATGTATCTAATTATAGATTTTAAAAAAATAATGACTTCTAATCACAGTAGGAAATGTCTTCTCTCCCTGCCTGGGCTGCTTGTCTCTGGTAGGTCACTGATTTTTTTTTCTATAAGGATCTGACTTGTACTCAGCAGCGCCATGTGACCAACACCATGGGAACATTTGGGGACAGCAGAGCCCTGGCTGTATAGGATGTCATCAAAGTAGGCCTCGAGGGGCTGCTGAGAGGCTGTGCCTCAATTATACCCAGGCTGGCTCTTTGCTCCTGCAGTAGGATTTGTAACACCTAAGAGAGAAAAATGATTCAATGAAGCAGAACTTAGCTTTTTCAAGAATTTCTTCTTCACTTATCAAAAGGAGGCACTATTCTTTATTTTGAGAAGAATACTGAATTGCTCAGCAGATTTAAAAAACCGTGTGCTTGGAAACTACAAAAACTGGCAGGAACCTGAAAGACAATGTAGGTGTTCTGAGTGCTGAGTGGAGGATTTAAATTTAGCTTTGATAACCTACTAGGAGTTTGGGTTATTTTCTAGCTATTGGGCAGAAGTTGATCACAAATCCTTTTGAGAGTGCTAAAAATCTAGGTCCTCTTCAGAAAAAAAGCTAATCATAAATTTTTGTAGATAACTTAGGGCATTTTCAGACTTCTATAAATTTATCTAGGATCTTCTGGACAGAGAAGATGCTTTAGGGGACAAGAAAGTGACTATTGTGGGTTAGAGGCAGGCCATGTTCTTAGCTTATAATTGGAACAAATATCAAAGTATAGTTCTGAAAATCAAATTCATTTAATTAAATTATAGTATATTTAATAATTTATTCAAGTAAATTTACTAGCTTAAGAAAAATACCTCTGACTGTCTAAAAGGAAAAGGGATTGGCTATTTGAATTATTTTTTCAATTTGTTAATTTTATTAATTTTTATTTTATTTCAATTATTTATTTTGAAAGTTCATTTATTATATTATTAGCTAAAATATATTTTATCTTATAGGGTTAGATTGTTATGCACTCACCATTTTTTCCATCCCCCAAGATTTATTTTTGTTTTTTATTTTTTGGATATTTTTATTGTCCAAAATTAGATACATTGTATTAATAAATATTACGTTGCCATCTGATTCCCTCCTCCCTGTCCCCAATCCACTGGGTATCCTCCTCTGTGGGCATACCTGATTCGTTCCATGGGTTAGGAGGTTATGGGTAGCACAACCGGCAGCTAGGTCCCCCCCCACTTGTGTGTTGTTACTGAGGGGGGCGATGTCTCTGGATATTCTCCCCCACCATGACGCTTACATTCTTTTTGTCCCCTCTTCTGCTTAGTTCCCTGAGTCATGGTAGGTGAGATTTAAGACTGCTTTATTGTTGAGATCTTTATGGCCTCTGTACTTCTGCTTTAGATCGATTGTGTTGGAAATCATTGGTGTCTGTCAAACTGGCTTCTCCTGGGTTGACTGATTAGCTGTGCTGATGGATCCCCTGCTACCCCTCACTTTTTCCAGGGTTTCATTTGGGGCCTACATGATAAGCCTGGGGTGGTTCGTCTCTTGCCAGGATGTCAGGCCTCTGCCTGTAGCTCGTTGGTGGAGTTGGAATGACCTCGGCTCTCTCACTGCCTTCTGAAAAATACGAACAAGCAGGATCTCCATTGGAGAGTGAGGTCAATATGGGTTAAATGAGACACACATTTCTAACTTGGTGAGATTCTATTGGGATTAACTTCTCTGTAGTTCTCTAGCAATGGGGGTTTCTCCTTGGGGCCCAAGTTTTTGTTCCCACAGGATTTTGACCTGAGTCCCAATTCTAGTTAAGGGCTCCTTGACACTGAGTGGATATCTTGGCCAATTTGAGAGCTGTTGACTACTCTCCCCAGGTTATGGCGTCTCTATTGCCATAAATTAAATTTTATTTATTTAGTTATTGACCATAATGAGTTACATTATTTAGTGGGCAAACAATGAGTTGTTATCCCCAATTCCCCAATGCCCCCCTCCCATCCCCAATCAGCTGGATATCCTCCTCCATGGGCCATCTGGATGAGTCCTTGTGGCAGGGGACCATGGATAGCCTAGTACTCAGCCTGGTTCTCCTGGCCCAAGTGTGTTGTTACTGAGGGGTGCCATGCCTCTGGATAGTCTCCCCCACCACGGTTCTCACAATCTTTCCGCCTCCTCTTCCGCTCAGTTCCCTGAGTCGTGGTGGGTGAGTATTAAGGCTGCTTTAATGTTGTGCGCTTAGGGGGCTTTGTGTTGAAAATTGTTGGTTTCTGTCCCCCTTGCTTATCCTGTGTTGATTGAATGGCTGTGGCTGTGGGTCCCTTGTTTATCCCCTTGTTTATCATTCTCTGCGGGGCTTCATATGGATCCTCCACAGTATGACTATGGTGGCTCATCTCTTGTGAGAATCTCTGTTATCGGCCTCCAGTTGGTTGGTAGCGTTAGATGGGCCACAACTCTCTCGCTGCATCCTGAAAAATACAAACACAATCTCCATCGGAGTGTTAGGTCAGTATAGGTTAGCAAATATGCACAATTCTGGATTACCAAGATTCTATTTTTAGTAGCCTCCCCGTCAATTGCTCCCATAGTACATTTTTCTTGGGAGCCCAAGAGTACGGGATCCGGTGCCTATCACCCTGAATCCCCAGTTCCAGTTAAGGGCTCCCCCTCACTCAGTGGAATATTTGGCCAAATTTAAAAGCTGTTGATTGTCTCCCCCAGGCCCAGGCTCCTCCATTGCACTAGTGCTCCTTTCTTGGTTCTCTGTTCTCTCTGGGAAACACATTTTTGTTTGTTTGATTTTTGGCTTCTTATGGTTAGCAGCAACTTAAATAATTAACGTTATGTTGAGTTTTCAGAAGCATAGGAGATAAAAATATATTTAGAAATGACAGGGTGCCAAACACATTCATTGTATTTGTTTTCCCATAGCAGGCTTTGTAAGAGCTATGAAGGATTTCACAATATACCTTTCTGTGCTTGGTGAAAAGCTGAGCCAGGGCTTGGCCTCCTTGTTAATAAGTGAAACTCATTCACAAAGAATGGATCAACTGAGGGCTGGCCTCCCTTTTCCTTGCCTTATGTCTTTTCTTGTCCTCTGTGGTAGGCCATTGATTAGATTTGGAGAGAGCTAGAATTGGAGGGAGGGCATACTACTGGCCCATTAAGCTCTACGAAGAAAGAAGTGGATGACAGGGCCTTGGAATGAGTCTAGACAAAACCTATCAAGGGCCTGAAGTCATGATATGGAAATGGCTATAAATTTGGATGAGAAAGGAGTAACACCTTGCTGTTGCCTTTCCCTTGGTTGAATAGTAATGATAAATTTTTGTCATGGTTCTCTGCTTGGACAGTTGTGGGTGGGCTGGTTGTAAAGCTGATGTTATTAAGGAAACTTTTACAGCAACTTTTACTTTGTAACTGCCATGCACAGCAGAAACATTAGGTACTTTTTGCTCTTGACATTGTCTTTGCTCTCAGGGGCAACCACAGATAATGTGGAGAATTGAAGGGCCAGACTGGTGGAGGGCCTTTCATAGAGAAGGCCATGAGGGTGGAGAGCTCTTGGAGTTGTTTTCTAGATTTCTCTATTCATGGGAACCTTTGCTCAGAGAACCAGACTTCATGAGCAAGACACACAATGTTGCCTTCTCTGCTCAGACATGCTGGCCTTTTTCTTTCTGCATGGGAGCAGAGTTTTTGTCTTCTTGTCTTTTGTCTTTTTTCTTCCTCTTGAGTGACTGACTTCAAAGTGGATAAAAGACTTTTCCAAGATAGGCCAGGTTGCCATGACCCAGTTCAGTTCCTGGTCACACTTGGGGGAGGACAGATGTTTGCCATGGAGAATATTATTCAGAGGGATTCAAAATAATCCTGCCCATCTGTGGGGTGCAGTCCAAACCCAGGCTTCACTCAGTGTTCCAGACATCTGCAGGCTGCTGCACTCAGGTCAGCTTCTGGACATTTTTCTCATACCTGACCTGTGTTCTTGTGGGTCAGTTCAAGAAGACTGCCAGAGTGTTCCAAAGCTGGGGTGTATTCACTCCCAGAGGTCTTTGAGTCAGCAGCTTACTGTGAGGTCTCCCTTTCTTCACTTCCTCCTTTTCCCTTTCACTGTCCTCAGTGTCTCCCTCCTTTCTTTCCTCTTCAAAGGATTTTCCCTCCACTGACCTTATCCTTCAATTCTCACATTATCTGTGTGGTAAATTAATCTACTGAAGTGTTGAGTGAGTTTCTACTATGCCAGGCTCAGGGGTTATAGTCGAAAGCAAGATCAAAGAATAATTAAAAAACAAAAACCTTGCCACCTAGCGAGGCATCATGATCTGTTTCCTTTAGGCCTCACCTCCCGTTCATGCTCTGCTCCTCACTGCTTAATGTCCTTAAAACTACCCTTGTGTCACTCTTCCAAGGCCTGCGTATTAGCCCTTCCCTAGAGAGCTGTGTGGCCCACGCTCTCACCTCTAGATTTCCTGATGGTCACATGCCCCCTGCGAAATAGCAACCTCTGACCTTCCATTATGCCCAGGTACTATCACCTGACTTATTTTTCTCTATTGTACTTTTCACTATCTCAGTATATATAAATTACTTATATTTTTTCTACTTTTTTCCATATCACTATAATATATGCTTCATGAGAACAATGACTTTATTTGTTGCTATATTTTAATGTGTTTAGGGAGTGAGTGGGTGGGTTGGTAGGTGTGGGTACATGTGTGCATGCATGTATGTGGAAGCCAGAGAACAGCCTTGCGCATCATCCTCAGGAATGCCATCCACCTTTTGAGACAGGCTCTCTCATTGGCTTGGAGCTCACCAATGAAGCTAGACTGGCTAGCCAGGGAGCTCCAGGAATCCTTTTGTCTCCACATCCCCAGTTTAGGGTTATAGGTGTACACCACCATGTCCAGAAGTGTTACATGGGTATTGGGGACTTGAACTCAGGGCCTCATGCTTCAGAGGCAGGCACTCTGCCAACTGAGCTGTTCTCACAGCTCTTCCTGCTACATTCTCAGTGCCTAGAATATTAAGTACCTAGATATTGTTCTTACCAAAGTCCTTTCTAAACAACGGTTGAGTAAAAGAATTAATAAGTAAATGAATCAGTAGGGTTCCTAGACTAACAGAGTTACAATGAGGTGGAGAGAGACATAAAATACAAAAAGAAAAGAAAAAAAAGAAGTCTTCATCACTTGTGGGGGACAATAGTGTGAGCACTGGGCTTTAGTACTGGCCTATCAAGCTTCAGCTTTCTGCTTCCTTTCCTAAGTTGTGTCTTCCAGGATTTCTTAGTTAATTTCTCTTGGCCTCATTTTTCTCCTCTGTAAAATTGACATGACAGTACTACCATATTTGTGAGAGTCAACTGAAACAATCCATGCCAAGTGCTTGGCACATTACCTGATGTATATAATAAGTTCTCAGTGCTCATTAACAGTTATGAGTGGTTCATCAAGTCAAGCTCAAACACTTCTTCAGGATGACCCCCATCCTTGTCTACTTCAATTATAGCTTTCCTATTGGGCAGCAAAGGTGAGGATAACCCCTCAACAGAGATACTGTCTCTGGGGATAAGTTTATTTTAGGGTTTCTTTGAATCACAGATGCCCCAGTATTTCCAGAACTCCTTCCAAGGACTTCCTCCCAGAGACACATATACATTTTATCTGTCCAACTGGACCCCAAAGAAACCTATCTGAATATAGCTTCTCCCTTTTTAAATATCAGCAATCAACTAAACAGGTAAACTTTTTTTTTTTTTTACTCTGGTAGTTTAAGATTACAGTAAATAATTGTGTCAGGTTATACTTTTTGAGGCATTTATAAATCTTCCCTTTGGTGTTATAATAATAGAAAACCATGTCAAACGTCACTTGACAATTTGTATTTTGATTCACATTTTCTTAGCTGCTATTTAAAAAGGGCAGTTGCTAATTGGTAAGCCTCAGAATTGTGGCTTTGATCTTCAATCTTAGGAAGGCTTCACAAAAATTGGAGATGACATTGTTGACAGGTTTTTCTGTAGCTTTTCTAATGCCATTAGTCAAGCACACAGACATACACACCCTTTATATAATTCCCCGGAGTAGAAGTGAACTTGGCTGATTAAAAAATATTGTTTATTTATTTGCAAGTGGGATTGGGGGTGGAGAATGGGCAAATGGGCACACCAGGACCTCCAGCCACTGCAAACAAACTCCAGGTGCATGTGCCACTTTGTGCATTTGGCTTTCTGTAGGTACTAAGGAGTCAAACCCAGGTCATTAGGCTTTGCAGGCAAGTGCCGTTAGCAGAGATGGGAAAGAACAGACTGAGGCAGGGGTGCCTGGTATGTGGCAGAGGGCGGCAGTGGGATCGGAAGGGAAATACTTATACATTTGTGGGGGCAGCTTTTGAAGGGTCTTTTGAACAAGGTGAAGCTGCTCTTTTCTCAGATCATAGTCATGGGAGGGATTTGAGTGGAGCAGTGTCATGACCTGACTTACGTTGAGCAGATCAGTGTGACAGCTTGGCAGAGGCCAGGAGACTAGACGAGTTAAGTGGCTGTTGCATTGCCAAAACACAAAGATGGTGGTTGTTTAAGCCAAGGTAGAAACAGCAGAAGTGATGAGGGATTTAGATTCAGGTGTATGGTAGAGGCAGGGCTGTTTTCTGATGGCTTGGGTGGAGCAAGTTTAGACCATCTGGAACATGAGCTCTGCCAACCCATGCCTTTTTATTGGTGTATCTTCTAGGTGTCCAAGTTATTTCAAGCCATCTCTGTGGTTGTGTGTGAACCTGTAGACACCTTTATGTGACCTTAGCCATTGTCAACAGAACCAGGTTTTTGCTCACCAGTACAGATTGCTTAATCTGTCTTGACAGCACCTGATCACACACTGGGGGATTGCACTCTGGGGGAGGAGCTGAGGTAGGTGTTAGTGTCATCTGTACCGCCACCTCAGCTCCAAAAAGTACAGAAGAAAAGCAGGAGAATATGAGTCGCTGAAGTGAGACAATGAAGGGAAGGGTCAGAAAGCTTTTTAGAAAAAGTTTGTCGAAAACGATTAGGAACACTAAAATGTGTATCTTCTCTTTGGAAGTGTTTTTCCCTTTTATTTTAAAGCCTTTCGTGTTTTTTAAAAAAATAATTCATTTATTTATAAGCAGAGATAAAGAGAGAGAGAAAGAGAGGGGACAACACACAGATAGAGAATGGGCATTCCAGGGTACTGCAAACGAACTCCAGATGCATGAACCATTTTGTGCATCTGGCTTCATGTAGGTACTGGGGAATCACACTCTGGTCCTTAGGCTTTGCAGGCAAGCACCTTAACCACTGAGCCATCTCTTTAGTCCCTTTCATAGCTTCTAGTTGAAGCTAAAAGAAATTTCTAGAATAACCAGAGAGAACATTAATGGACTAATTAATGTAGCAAAAACAAAGAATGAAAGCCGGCGTTTAATCTCAGCACTTGGGGGTCACAGGTAGGATTACTGTGAATTCATAGTGAATTCCAAGTCAGCCTGGGCTAGAGTGAGACCCTACCTCAAAAAAAAAATCAAGTACCCACACTGAGGGCCAGCAGGAGATGGTACCTGGCTGTGCAAGTGCCCTCCTCATCACTGCACCACCACGCTTTCCTGCCAGCAACCACAAAGCTTGTGAGGGAACGTGAGGACACAATTTACTATGATGGTGGCCAAGGATCGAGCCAAAAAATCCCGCTCTGTTTACTTACTAGAAATGCATTTCCCACCCTGTCTGACTCATGAGGGGTTGAGGAAATCTTAATCTGGCTGCATTCTTATCGCAGGAAGAACAGAGTAGCCCTGGAAGCTCTGGAATAGCAGGTGCAGTGCAGGATGAAGGAAAGGGAGGGCTGAGAGCAGTGGAAAATACCTCTGTGAGGCCAAGAAACCCATAAGGCTGATGAGCTAGAGAAAAGAGAGGGGTGGGGGTAGGGAAGGGCCTAAGGGCACAACCTGGAACCTGTCAGGATGGGATGATGGGAACTCCAGATGGACCAACACCCAAACCAGATGGTGGACTTTTATTTTTAAAAGGATTTGTAAATCCAAGGAACCATAAGGGTACTGGAACCTTTAATCCCATTATCGAAGACAAAAGTATACTCTTTAAAAATGTAAACCCACCAATTATAGCATTTCTGTTATCAAAACCTTGGCGCAGACAACCAGTTTTTGAAATGCCAGGGAATCTGAATTCTTTCTTGTTGGAAGGAGGAACTCAGACATTAGAAGCTATTAGAAAGGAGAAAGATTTATACAATCTGAAGAGAAACCAGAGTATAGAAGCTATTAGAAAGATTCTTCTTAGGAACTGAATGTGACCTTATTAAATGTGTGTATTCTTTTTTGCTCATAGTATTCAGGATTTAACCCAAGGCCTAAAGCATACTAGGCAACCACTGGGCCATATCTACCACTGGGCCATATCTACTACTGGGCCATATCCCCAGCCCCTAAATAAACATTCTCAACTAAACCAAACACGATATATTTTTACAAAATGGGGTTGCTCACATATGAAATTGGAGGAAAAGCAGCTAATAATATCTTAGCAACTGAAAAATTAGTAAAATTTGAATTTAGAACAGGCAAAAACATTAAATTTAAGCACTTTCTGATTTTCAAAAAGTTTAATCCTTGCCCCCTTCCCCAGGTGCTGTGGCCTGGCTTTGTGTGGGTGTAGCCACAGCTGCTTGCAGCATCAGGCTGTACATTCAGCTCTGTCTCTGTCCTAGCCTTCGTCTGAGGGTCCTCCAACAGGAGCTAACTAACCCTGAAAAGACCAGACTCCCAAGTGTCACATGAAAGCATCCTTCTTGTGCCCACTTAGGGCCCAATTGCAGAGGCGTGCCGCGGAGACAGCAGAGGGCAAGGTGTAGACATTTGTGAGACGGCGCTCACAAGGAAGCAGCGTTATTTGTAGCATATAGTATCTTATCCTCCTGTTGAGATAAAAACCTACCTGATCTAAAAAAATTCAATGTTAAATATTAAGAGAACATTTTAAGTAGTGTAATAGTTAAATCACATTTCTATTTAGAACATACCCAATAAGTACTATTGATAATACTGCATCATTTTAAAGTTTACTTTTATTTATTTATTTATTTATTTTTATTATCCAAAATTAGATACATTGAATGAGCAAATAATGTGTTGGTATCCCCAGTTCCCTGATTTCCCTCTTCCCTGTCCCCAATCAGCTGGATATCCTCCTCCATGGGCAGTCTGGATCAGTCTATGGGGTAGGGGGTTATGGATAGCCTAGGAGTCAACTTGGTTCCACCACCCCCCTTTGTGTGTTGTTACTGAGGAGGGCCATGTCTCTGGCAGTTCTCCCCCACCATGGCTCTTACAGTCTTTCTGCCCCCTCTTCCACTCAGTTCCCTGAGTCATTCATGGTGGGTGAGTATTAAGGCTGCTTTATTGTTGAGGTCTTAGGGGGTCTCTGTACTTCTGCTTTAGGTTGTGCTGAAGATCGTTGGTGTCTGTCTTGATGGCTCATCCTGGGTTGACTGATTGGCTGTGGTTATAGGTCTCTTGCTTATCCCACCACTCTCTGTGGAGTTCCATGTGGATCCTCCCTGGTAGGTCTGGGGTGACTCATCTCTTGCCAGGATGTCAGCTATCGGCCTGCAGCTTGTTGGTAGGGTTGGAAAGACCACAGCTCTCTCACTGCCTTCTGAAAAATAAAAACAGAATCTCCATCAGAGAGTGAGATCAGTATAGGTTAACTGAGATACACATTTCTGGATTGGCTAGATTCTATTGTGAGTAGCCTCTTTGTAAATCACTTGTAAAGTGCATTTCTCTTTGGGGTCCCAAGATTTTGGTTCCCAGTGCATTTCGCCCTGAGTCCCCAGTTCCAGTTAAGGGCTCCCCTTCACTGAGTAGATTACTTGGCTGAATTAAAAGCTATTGATTGCTTCCCCCAGGCTTTGGTGCCTCCATTGCACAAGTGTTCGTTTCTTGGTTCACTCTTCTCTCCCAGTAGGTAGTGTGCTCAGCCTACTCATGGCAGCAGACTGCGTTTCATGTCAGTGGTCTCTGTTTGCTCCAACTATTGTTGACCAGTTTCCTCTGGCAGTTTATGCAGTGCCTTCCAGCTCTGCACTAACTACCATCTTGGAGCTGGTTACCATTCTGGACCTCGCAGGGTCCCTCGATGCTGGTAGATGGCTTTCTGTGGTTTCTTCAGCAACAGGATCCTACCTCAGGCCTGGGGTGGGTATTCAAGGGCTTTGACAGAATCCTGTCTTGTTTTTGGGGCCTCATGGGTCACTTTGGTCAGCAGCCCAGTGAGGGAAGTTAGCCAGTGACTGGGACCAGGAGTTGCCAGACTGATCAATTTTTCACAGGCTTAGACTCTCTCCCCTTTTATTCACAGCCCCTCTTGCCAGACGACGCCCACTACCTGCTCAATAGGTTATATTATGAATGTGAGGATTTTATGATTTTTATTTATTTACTTGCAATGAGGGGAGAGAGAGAGAGACAGACAGACAGACAGACAGACATACAGAGAGAATGGGTGCACATCTGGGCCTCTAGCTGAGTTGCAAACAAACTCCAGATGCATGTGCCACCTTATGCATCTGGCTTTATGTGGGTACTGGGGAATGGAACCTGGGTTTAGGCCTTATGGGCAAGCTGTTTAACCACTAAGTCACCTTCAAGACCCTGCATCATTTTGATGCTATTTTATAAATATTAATTTCCTTAATGACTCCCAAAGTACAGCTGTTATTTTGTGATAAAATTGAATAGAGCAGTATTTTGACTATTTTTTGCTTGTTTTTATCTTTAAAGGTATGGAAACCTGACAGGTCCAAACTATGAAGAAGATGGAAGTCAAACTTCATTAGAGTCCAAGGCGGTGATCAGGAAGTAAGTTCATTTCTATTTAGCATTACTGGCATGACTGGCTTGAGCAAGGACAGTATCTTAACTGGCACTGGCCTACCTGTAATCCTAGCACCTGTGAGGCTGACCTACATCATTGAGACCCTGTCACAAACAAAAACAATCTAGTCTAGTGGAATTTTTTTACTTTTTGGAATGTTGCCATGAGTTTTCCACAGAATACCTACACACAGAGACTTTTAAGTTACTTGACAGAATTCACTTATTTAGTCCTAATATATTGATATCCACTCTTTGCCAGGTACTGTGTTAGGGGATTTGAGATAAGTGAATAAAGCAAGTGAGCAACAATATCAAGTTCAGTTCTTAGGAAGCTTGTACTAGAGGGAGACAAAGAATACACACAACAAAGTGAAGAAGAAGGGAAGTGGGGGGTAGGTCCTGACTAGATGCCAGAAAATGCTCTGTGGTCTGTTGACATTGAATGCAGTTGTACGTGATGTCTAGGCAAAGAGAAGGAAGAGGCTCAATACAGAAACCGTGTGTGGGGGAGAAGCAGCTGGGAAGCACAGTGGTGTGGTGTGCACTGGAGGTGAAGATGAGATAAGGTAGTGGTGGTGTGGTGCAGATGGTCTAAGAATGTGAGGGACTCGGGAAAGGTATTGAAAAAGTGAAGAAGCACTTGGAAGGTTTTGAGACCAGAGCTATGGCCTAATTGATATTTGAATAGACTTGCTGCGGCTGTGTGGGACATAGACTGGGAGTAGGGGTCTGCCCAAGGGATCCCAGGTAGGACCTTTAAGGGTCCAGGAAAGAAGTGATGATAGTCTGGCCTTAAGCAGGGACAATGGAGGTGCTGTGCTGTAGAGATCACAAAAGTGTCAACAGGATATGCTGGGCCAGGATGCCTCCCAGGGCTGTGGTTTGAACAACTAATGGAACAGAGCTCTTGCTTTTGGGGCCAAAGAAGGCTAGTGATGGCCAGCAGGTTTGGTGGATAGTGTGTTCTGAAGTTGGTCTTAGACATGTTAATTTTGAAGGGATTGAATAAGTCTGGTTTCAGGGACCAGTCTGGATGGAGGTATACACTTGACCACCCTTAGTTGATAGATGGTGCTTGAAGTTAAGAGATTGGCTGTGAAGAGAGATGAAATGATCTAAGGATTAAATAAATAGAGGTCTGGCAGAGGAGCCTGGAACAAAGCTAGGGATTAGGGATAGGAGAGAGGAGACTCGTGAAGGAGGAGTCCAGGAGGGGTGATCCACCATGTCCAATGCTGACCATACATCAAGCAAGTGGAGTCTGGGAAGTGACTTCCTGCTGAAGGCTTCAGTGACCCTGGTTAAGCACAGATTTGGTGATTGGAGCTGTGGGTCAAGAGGGGATGAAGGGGATGGAGTGGGAACAGTAAGGAGCTGTTTTGCTATAAAGGGGAATTTAGAACTGGAACAGATTATGATCTGGGGACTAAGGAGGTGTGGGGTGTGTGTGTGTGTGTGTGTGTGTGTGTGTGTGTGTGTGTGTGTGTGTGTGTGTTTATTGAGCAGTTGTTTATGTGGATGGAAATGTTGAGGTGATACTAAGGAAACACCCCTGGTTTGGAGTGAAGGCCACAATAGGTGCTTGGGACCCCTAGTCTCTATTCCTAAGTACTTATGTTGGTGCTAAAGGGTTTAGGGGTGGGAATCTTGTGCAATTTTGAACTCTCCAAAAGATCTATGTATGCTCTCCTTTCTTCAATAGCCAGGGAAGCCAGCAAACAGAGGTGCTGTTTAAATCCCAAGTGGGATCCATGTACTTAAAATTTTTTTTCTTTTGTAATTTCATTACAAAAAATTGACTCACTAGTACAAGTATTTGAAAGCCAAGGGTAAAATATGGTAGGGGCAATGATCTCATTGTTTGTTCAGGGGAAGGCCTCTGGGAGGATGGTCAAGACTTGGGCAGTTGAATCATGCAGGCAGAGGGAGCAATGGCCAGATTGGATAATCATGGAGTTTGGGCTGCATAATGGTGTGTATGTTAGATGAGGGGAGTCTGTGGAGCTGAAGCCAGATGAAGGTTCTGTTGTGAAAAGCGTCACTTGTTCTCAACAAGGGCTTGGACTTGCCCCAGTAAGCTGTAGGCACTCAGCCATAAATGGTTGTACTGGAGAGAAAAGGTTTGATCCGATAGGTGACTAGAATGGATTAGACTCGGAGCCTTTCTACTCATGGGAAGCATGGGCCCCCAGAATCAGCATCTTAAGAGACTCAAGCTCTACCGTGGCCTAATAGATGAGGGTCCCAGTCATTTTAGTGCTTATAAGAGTTGTCTTTATCCATGACAGCTCACTAAAATAATGATCTTAAGAGGAACCCTTTTTGTCATGCTGTTTTTGAGCATATCCAGAAGGAATACCACAAGAACTGAGTGATCGGCTTATCCAGTGAGCCCTCCACCTAGGAGCACGTTGTCATACATGTGTGTGGGAACTGCCACCATTTAATTAGCCACTGGAATACCCAGGAAGAACAGAAGGAGGAGACTGAAACATACCCAGTGCTCTTCTGTTTCCCAGGGGGTGTTTACTGAGTAAATAGGTTTTTGGGAAGTAGCAGTTAAGAAAATTGATTATACCCTGGATAGGAAAAGTCATGTTCATTATTTTAAATTCCCACTGAAATTCATTGTGCACTCAGAACACTGACGTGGGTGGAGCTCCAGGCTAAGCTGTTTTAAAGGGTTTTAGAGTTTTGAGCACATGGGGCCTTAACAAAGAGCTTCTCACAGCACTCCCCTGAGGGGTCCCTCATTTAGGGACAATGGTCCTTTCCCAAAGCCTCACAATGACTTGGTGAAAAGTTCTTGACCCTTTTGCTCAAACTGAGATGCCTTTTTAAAGAATTATGCCTGATGAAAACACACCACTTTATAATCGGTTTCTCTCTCCTACAGATTCAGGAATGTTAAAATCCCTTCTCACTGGTGACCTCTTCCTTCCTTCAATTTCCCTTTCTTCTCTCTTACTGTTTATTCTACTACTTTTGTATATTTTTCTTTCACATCACCATTATCTTTTTCTCCAGTTTTCTATGGTTGTCTTGAAATTTTCCATTTACAGTTAGGGTCACTGCTTTGTTTTCCTAAGAGGAAACCAGAGAAGCACCTTCTCCCATCCCACAGTCCTCTGGCACCTGACTTGGAGCAATGATGGAAGGCCTCCTGATGGTTGGTAGATATGCAGGATGTATGGATGGTTGGTTCTTCACATGGTGACTTTGTCCCCTGGAGGACATTTGCCAATGTTTGCAGACTCTTTGGTTGTGGGGAGGTAAGGTGTATGCTTCTGGCAGCTAGTAGGCAGAGGGTAGGGATGATGTGAAATATCCCAGAATGCAGAGGATCAGGCTTGGCCCCTTTCAGTCATGTGACATTAAATGTCACCAGTGCCTCAGGAGGAAGTTCTGTGACATAGTGCTGAGGCTGTAGTCTCTGGGTGAAAGTTGCGCACCTCTAAATGTGCTTATTTGGAAATTGATCCACTGATGTTCCTCTCATAATTAGGTGAATCAAATGCTGAATCAAATCCAGCCAGGCCCAGTCTCATGGAAAATAAAAGCAAGGCCTGGATAAGGAGCCTGCAAAACTCAGGTCCCAGCTTCCACTCTGTCACTCTGTCCCTCTCCAGAGAGGTTTTGTCTTCACCTCTCTCAGTTTCAGATTATTCATCTGGAAAATCATGTTCAATGATATCAAAGATTAAAATTCATTTTCAGACACCAAAACCAGAGATATGGTCCAAATAGTCTGGTAGACTTTGGAGAGATACCTCTGCCAGCTTTTCTCTCTTGGAAAACCTGTGTCACCAATCTGGATAAAACTGGAAGGAAAAGAGACAGGTTTTGATTTGCTTAATGTCAAATGACGACATCACAGCTGCTTTCTGGGGCTGTAAATAAAGAGCTGAGCTGAAGCACTGTCTGCTGGGATAAGGCCAGGAGGGGCAGAAATGCTTGGGCTTTCCTTCACTAGGAATCTGTTCCCTTGTGATTTCAGGTGGGCAGCAGGTGGTGGGAACCCAGTGGCATTCTGAGAACAATATCCTGCTTCAGGGTAGCTGCCTGCCTTCAGTTTTGCAGACCTAGGGGTTGTTGTGGCCGGTGGGGGGAGGAGCACTATTGGGTTTAGCCATGAACAGAAAATGCCCAATATTGTTTGCTCTTTCAGATTTTGCTGTGAATCATAGACAGACCTTACAGTTTACATAGGCTCCCAAGTACCAAGTTGCCAGTCTTTCTAAACATGGTTCTATTCAATCTATCAGAGGACTTTGAAGAAGGAAAATGTGAAAATGCAGATGAAGCATCCATGATGACACTTGCATTTTGGTATCTTGAGCCACAACTGGCCAGTGTTCTTCGTGCATTTACAAATGTTATCAGATGGCTCTGATAGAGAGAGGGTGGCTCCTACCTGTGCAGTGCTGTTCCAGGCCCAGTAGAGTACAAGAATCTCCAAAGTCACTGGCTAAACAAGAAGGTCTTCAGTGCACAGAGGATTCAGTTTCCATGGCTTCCACTTCCAGATGTTGGGGCCTTTGCCACACAGGAATTTCTGGTATTAGGGCTAGGCCAATGTGTATAATAAATTGTGCTTTTTATAAAAATCTAGAATCCATAGGAATCAGGAAACTCACTTCTTATGGCAGAAGAAAATAGCTCTGCCCACGTTCATTTCACCTTTGTCCTCCTCATCTTTCCTGCTGGCATGTTTTTTTTTTTAATGATAAAATGCTGTCTTTTAGAATAATAAAAATCTGAACCAGATTGGAAAAAGGAAATGTTTTTCTAGGACCAATTTATTGCAACCATTATCAGAAATGAACAGAATTTGAAGAAGGGATAGTAATCATACAGAGCTTTTACATCATGAGTCTTCCTTCATTCTCTGAAATACGTGATTTTGCTTTTCATACAATTAAAGAAACATAAACTCCCCAGGAAATGACGCTTTATTTTTTTTCCTTCAATAACTATTATAATGTTGAAATGGCTTCTGTTTCCTTTTCTTTGATTGAATCTCATCACTTCCTTTCTGGAATGCCAATTTTATCCCCCCAATCTCTTTACCGTTGCAATACTTCAAATTACTAATACTACACATTCATTCTTTTAATCTTTTCCCAGAAACTAGTGACACTCCAATTGTAGCTTCTACTAAAGGGTCATGTAAATAGTACTAACCTAAAACCCGGACACACTTTAAGAAAAGGGAAATTAGTTGAAGAAATTGGCTATAATTATTAGTGCCTAGGGACTTTCAGTGGAAAGTATTTAAAAAGCTTTCCTGGACAGTTTGCAATAGTTATCCCAGAAAATTCAAATACTCAATTGAAGTTGAGTGATCATAAGGAAAATGGGAACAAGAGGGAGGGGTAAAGAACAGAGTAAAAATGCGGTAGAAAACTCCACAGTTAGGCATGGTGACACACACCTACAATCCCAGCACATGGAAGGCTGAAGTAGGATTATAAATCCAAGACCACTCTGGGATACATAGCAAGATTCTGTTTCGAAACCAACCCCAAACAAATTCAGCAACAAAAACAAACAGTAAGAATAAAATCCTCTAAATGAGAAGAATTAAAGGTAATAATGTGAAAGGGATTTCACTATATATGCATGTATATATAATGTAAAATTGAGAGAGAGAGAGAGAGAGAGAGAGAGAGAGAGAGAGAGAGAGAGAGAGAGAGAGACCATCACCAGAAACTCCAAAAGCAAGCAAATATACTCAAACTATAAACCACAGAAACTCCAGGCTTCAGCTCAGACGTCTTTTTACATATGTATAGCTGGAATTCCAGACCCACCCCAGAAACACCTTAGGGCTGTACCCTAAGATCTGGCCAAGGTGACACCCCCTCCAGTTAGGCAGCTGTAGAAAAACTTTAATAAACTCTTCTGAATCTATTGGGGGACATCTGTTTAAACTACCACAAGGTAGAAAGCTCAACAACAGAAATTGATGTTGTAGGATTGGAAACATGACTCAGCAGTTAAGGCACTTGCCTGTAAAGCCTAATGACCCAGGTTTGATTCCCTAGTACCTATATAAAGACAGATGCACAAAGTGGCTTACACATCTGGAGTTCATTTGCAGTGGTTGGAGGCCCTGGTGCAACCAATTCTGTGTGTGTGTGTGTGTGTGTGTGTGTGTGTGTGTGTGTTTGTGTTTCTTTCTTCTATCTCTCTTTGCAAATAAAATTAAAAAAAAAACTTAAAAAAAAACTGATATTGTCATGGAGGAAGAATGAATGAACATCAGTGATTTAAATTATTAAGTATACATTTTCTGTCATCATCACAAATCTGGTGACCTGCCCTCACTTCATAGGCCTTTAGTTGAAGTTTCACAAAACTCATGTTAGTTGGACCAGATCGAGCAGCTGATGCAGTGACAGGGCTGGTCTTTGGTGTCAGCTCTACCTGGGCTTCCCTACTAGGCCTTTTGTTCTCAGGACTATCATTTAGGTAAGGGCACTGGGATCTCTGATGCTTGTGACCGCCCTCCTCTCCACATTAGCGCATCATAGTAATAAGACCACAGCAGTACATGAAGAATGAGATACTGTTGTGACTGACATTTTAGACTAGTGTCGTCCTGAGGTCTTTTAATTTGACTTTACTTCCTTTAATTCATGCTGTTTTGTCTGGGCATTGCTTTACTATGGAATAAACATCCCTTGAGCAAAGTCCCCAAACAGCTGTTAGGAAATGTGGAAGTTAGATTTGTTTCCTGGGGAAGGAGATGGTTTGAAGGATGTGAGGAAAGAAGGAGGAAGATCAGATTAGGCCCTCGAGTGAGCACTTGCTTCCTGTCCTTGGTGCCTTGTAGCATCTGACACTGCCAACGGAAGCACCATTCTGAGGTGAAAACTATAGAGGACTTCAGCAAATTTTAAAATAAAGGCCTATTTATAACATGTCAACTCCTCTCTCAGGCTGGGAAACTGGAGAATGAGTTGTTGAAGTCCCTAAATGATAATTGTGGTGAGTGTCTGATGCTCTTTCTAATAATAGCTACAAGTTATTGACTGCTTGGTAAGAGCAGCGTCTGTGATAAGCACTGCATGTACTTTTAAGTCTCCTAATGACCCTCCATGCTGTTGTACCTATTTACAGAGGAGTAGCTTGGGTGTTTAAGGAACATATCCAAGGTCACACAATGAGTAAGCAAAAGAGTGTGGAGAAGACCTAGTCCTTTAGCCTCTATACTAAGTGGCCTTTGTCTTCCTCTCTGATAAAAATAAGAGCTTTATCCAGTTTCTAATGTGGGAATGAAAGACAGATGTGTAAGTAGCCTTGGATAATAAGTTTCAGGCTCATTTCATCCTACTATTGGCTTTCTCCACAGCTGTTCTCTCAGTATTTCTGTGTATCTTCCTATCAGGTGCCCCCCCCCTTGCCTTGGTGCGTTTTCTCTCCTTTAACAGCCTTCTGGAGCCTGCCCTGTCCTTGCCCTCTAATACTGAGATCTGAGCAGGCTTTGTTTGCATTTTCCCCTCTTGGCCCTATCTCAGTCCCGCCTTCACTTTTCCTCCCAGGATTCTAATACATACTTACCACTAATACCACAATGTAGCGCTGGAAAGGACCAGAAGACATGGCAAGATGACATATCTTGATAAGTTCAGATAGTAATGTTTCCATTCTTTCCTGAGGGGGGAAAAAGCAAAGATCTGTACCCTCCTTTGTTCTTTCTCATCAGGAAACCCATCTCACTGGAAGCCTCAGAGGCAGCTTGTATATGGCAATCTTCCAGGAATCCAAGAACACTGTTCTGGAACTTGCAGAGCAAGGTGGAGGGCCCAGTTCTGTCAGGGTCAAGGTTGACTTAACCTTCATTCCCCAAGGGACAAAGCACATTAGAGCCCACCATCAGAGCTTGGCAAAGGCCAAAGCCATGTTGCCGACAAGGCCCACACTCCAGTTGGATCTTACTTTCTCATTATTTGCATGAGAACACCAGGTTTTTGGAGAATGTCCTAGAATTGAAAACATTTTGCTGCTTTAAAAAAAAGTTTCCATGTCTTATCTTCTAATGATGATTAAGAATGATAAATTACTATCTCAGATAGATTTGGAGGCCAGGAAATATTATCCTTGTGTGTATGTAGTGTGTATGGTGTGTGTGTGGTGTGTGTACATGCGCTTGTGTGCTTGTGTGTGCAGATGCACATGCTCCAGGCCCGTGCACATGAATGCGGAGACCAGTGAAAGATGCCGGGTGCCCTCCATTAGTCTTCTACCATATTTCTTTGAGACGGGGTCTCTAATTGAACTAGAACACTCCGCCCCAGTCATCTTCTGTCTCTGTTCCATCAGTGCTGGGGTTACAGGCAAATGCAGCTCTACTTGGCTTTTTTATGTGGGTGCTAGGGACCAAACTCAGGTCTTCTTGCTTGCTCAGCAAGCATTTTTGCTTACTGAGCCATCTCTCCAGCCCTGTATTATTCTTTTTGTCATGGTAATTCTATTTCTTGAATTTGGGATTACACATTATAGGAGAGATGATACCTTGCTGATATTCTTATTAGACTTAACCAATTCTAAAGTGTTTAATTGCCTGTGGAATTTTAGGATGACTTAATACATTTACCTATACTCTCTGTACTTGTTTAAAAAATATGGTTTGAGCATAATTGCTTCATAATGCTCTACTCAGCTGTCTTGCTTGAAGATCCCAGAGGGGCTGAAAGTTTCATGTTATTTTCCCACTTTCTTCAGTCAAGATTCCCATCTACTGCCTTCTCACCAGCCGTGACTTGTGCTTGCTGAGAACTCAGTGGGCATAACATATATCACTGTGCTGTGTCTCTCCCCTTTCTTCCTGTTCCTTAGTGAAATAGATCAACTCTAACTGCCCTAAGGGTTTTGCTCTCACTCTACGACCTTTGCTTACATTATTGCTCCAGTCTTTAGCCCCCTGAACTCCTCTCTTTACCCTTAAGATCTCAGCTCTCAGGGTGGCCCTCCTGAAACCTTGACCAGGCTCCCTCTGAAGCTTAATGATTCCTTGGGCCCCTGGACCTCACCTCCCCCATTTGACAGTCATCACATGAATAATTAGTTTTTTTTTTTTAAGTTTGGAAAACCAAGGGCATTCAATAATACTAGTTTGACTAGTTAATTGATTCTCCTGGATCTAATTTCTAGAAAGAACTTTGAAGTGACATTAATAGGCTCCATACACTTACCTCTAGCATGTCTTCCATTCCCTACTGGCTGTTGTAATAAGTTGGAATGCCTGAGGGTAGAAAATATTGTCCTGGTTGTCCCCTTGGCCAGCCAGTCTGACTGCTGCCCCTGGCCACCTACCTAATATGCCTACTCAGACACACATCCCTTTGAGACATACTCTGTAACCTGCCCAAAGACTGCATTGGAGAAGGTCGTGGGCAGGCTTTTCTCCTTACTGAATGCAGACTAGGGCACTGTTTTTATAATCTTCCCTTCTTGTGTCAGAAAGTACTCCTGCAGCCCTCCCGTGCCATTAAAGATATATGCCTCAGGGCCAAGATTCTGAGTTGAGGGCTTTGAGCTGATCTGTCTTAGAGTGCCCCTTAGATTGTGTGTCCTCACGTGTGGATGCACAATGTTTGTTCACTACAGTGACCTTCTAGCAGGCCAGCAGCCACACATGCAGTGGCATGCTTGGTGCTCTCTGTCACTTTCTTTCTGATATGTGACAAATTCTTTGAGTTGATTTCCATGAGTGCTGATTGATTTCACAGATCTCTTCTATCTTTTTCAGTCTTCCTTTCCTGGCTTTGGCAGGCCATTGTAAGAGTGTTCCCAATTGTCTCTCTTGAAATAGCTCAGAATGGTCTGTTGGCATTATATCCTTTGAAATCACAA
Organism: Zapus hudsonius; assembly: GCA_004024765.1. Taxonomy (NCBI): domain Eukaryota; kingdom Metazoa; phylum Chordata; class Mammalia; order Rodentia; family Dipodidae; genus Zapus; species Zapus hudsonius. Next base: position 139,936 of record PVHP010000535.1, read on the forward strand.
CAAATCAGCTTTTCATTGATACAGACAGACTTGGTTTTTTGTCTCTAGTTAAGGGTGAGTTGAGCTAGGTGAGCCAGCTGCCTGGGCTGACAGATCCCACTGCCAGTGAGGAATTGCCTGCTTTGCCCAGCTTCCTTTCTTGTCCTGTGCACAGAGCTGGGTGGCTTCTGTCGGATAGGCAAACCTTTCCTGTGTATTTGTGACCACAAACCAGGATTTCCCTTCCTAGTAAGGTTCTTTCATCCTTCCACTCAGTTCCGGTGATTAGGAGTGGAACCAGGCAGGGTAAGAACGAAAAGCTGTTGTCTCCTAATTGTATTTTCACTGTCATAATTTTGTGAGGTTGCTTTCTTGTTTGAAATCTTCAAAATTTTACAATTGTATTTGCTGTAGGGTCTATCAAGAACAGGAAGTTTCTTCCCAGGACTGGCAAACATAAAGCTACTGTGAGCCTCAGGCAAAAGTCCAGGCCTTTCCAGAAAGCCTCCCTCCCTGCCATGCTGAGAAACATGTTGATGAGGAGACTGTGCTTTGTTGTGCTGGTTCTCTATGCCTTTCTCCGCTCTGGGTCTTGTTGCCTCCTCTTTTGTATGAAAGAAATGCTTTCTTTCCTGGTAAATTCAAGAAGTGTCTGTGTTTGAAGTGAACTTTCAAAACCTAAGCTGTAGGCTAAGCTGCAGGCTAAGCTGCAGGAAGGTCACAAAGGGTAATGTGAGTAGATGACTAGCAGTGGCATACTACGGAGGACAGTGGGCACCTGGGGACATGCCCCATCTGGTCCATGACTCCCCTAGTGCTCCCCTAGTCCTTCCAAGGCTGCAGCTTCCCAAGGTCCTAGGTTCTCCTCACACATGTACACAGATGCAAACCAATACACACATCTTATAATTGTTTATAATCAGGAGAACCCCAGAGGAACTTAGATCTCTGTCTGCAGTGGGAGAATCTGTAGATCAGTTATGTACCCATGCGCTTAAGCACTGGTCATGAGAAGCAGTAAGATAGGTCTAGAGGCAGTGAGTGGAGAGGCGTCTGTATACATGGTAATTCATGTTTGTATGTTCTGTGTGTTTAAATATGTGTGTATATCCATCCAAAGTATAGAAGAACATATAACTAATATCAGGTAATGAGGTTAGATTGAAAGAGAAGTAGTTATTTTGCTTTTTTAGTTTATATATACTTTGAGACTTACAAATTTTGCAATAAATGATCAGTTTTATAATTTTAAATTAACAATCATGATCAGTTAAGGAGTAAATGATATATTAATATCACTGACTTTTACAAGTAGATTGGGATTTCTCAGCCTCCTTCCTTCCTTCCTTCCTTCCTTCCTTCCTTC